>JANVCH010046654.1:0-11247 GCA_025505405.1 Epizoanthus rinbou
GTAAATAAGGAAAATAAGGAAAATAAGGTAAATAAGGTAAGTAAGGAAAATAAGGAAAATAAGGTAAATAAGGTAAATAAGGTAAATATGGTAAATAAGGTAAATAAGGTTAATAAGGTAAATAAGGTAAATAAGGTAAATAATGTAAATATGGTAAATAAGGTAAATAAGGTAAATAAGGTAAATAAGACAGGTTGTTGAGTTCCCAGAATGTGCCTCCGTCATATACTTTATATTTGTATTTTATATTTTCAAACCGGTCGAAGGAAAAGCTGAATTGTATTTCACTTGTTGCTATTGTTACTTATTCTTGACACTGTTTTTATTCATGTTTTTATCCCATCCAAACACCGACTTACCTTTGGTATAACCATTTGGATAGCGTAATTCGATGAAGGATTTATCTGTTACAAAGAAAGAAAATCGATAGAATAAACAGACCATTATATCTCAGGTTAGTTAAGAAAGACGTCCTTAACTGGCATTGGTAGCAATACAAACAATACTTACAAGTAAACAATTTCAAAGTTCTCTTGGTATAAAGTAAAGGACAGATTGAGATAACGGACATATGGAAAAGCAGCCTGCACGACAGGCTCTCGATGTTAATTTATGCCAGCTCTCGGCATCGCTTCGCTCTGCCTCGGAGCCGGTAAACATTACAAGTATTTGAACAAATAGAGCTCCTGTTTTGCAGGCTACCTGCTGCCTGGAATCTATTTAGAAGCATTTTACAATTCTAGAAAGTACACCTACCCATATCTTAGCTTGTTTATCGACTGCGAGCTTCCCCACGCTTTGTAGCACTTGCAAATAAGGCAGCACTTGTACACACAGTATAAACGAATGTGGCTGGCACCCCGTGGTACGTAAATGAGCCTTGATATCTTCAGTCAACTTTTGCATGTCGACAAACAACCTGAGGAAAGTTTTCAACAGTAACCTAATGTCACGTGGCATGTAATACGTTACTTAAAGTTACATTTCCTGTCAGAGAAGGAACCTCAGGGATGTTCGAAAAATATCGACCAATCACTAAGCTTCAGGATTTGATTTGCTTGTAATTGGTTAACTTCACGAGGAGCTGTGACAATAATTAAAATAATAAAAAGGTATTGCAATTTTTATCCAAACGACAGTCTGACCCCGGGATGTCAAACACGTGGATAAGTCTGCAGTTAGTCTTTAATTATATCACCAAGTTAATAAACAAAATGTTGTAGGTCGGAAATACTTATAATATACCTGGTATTTCCGGTCCCCTTTCCCTCAGGGATTTGACGTTTATAGTACAAATTAGGCTTCCATACTTACATAATGTCGCTCATTGTTATCACGGAATAAGAGAAGAAAACCGGACTGTACTCAATATCTGACCCGCGTAAATTGAAGAGCCCTGGGGTTCATAAATAATAATGAAGTGACATTAGTGGTACGGTAGAAACGAGGACAATCTAAAGTCTACCTTACTACTAGCATATCCATACATTGCTCCACGACCACCCCCCAAATCGTGTTATTTTTCTGAAATCATTATTCAATGTTTTACGAATTGGCAATTATTTTTCATTCCGAGCAACCTAACGACTAGATGTCGCTAAAATGATGTATGCCTTTCTGTTAGGTATATAACAAGTAGCATTTATCAAATACACATAGTTCACAATCAACAAAAAAATCAGTACACAGATTTAGGTGACTTTTAAATAGTTTCAAATCTGCTTCAACCATGCGTCTTGTTTTAGTCTTATACAGTCAGAGTTCTTAGTTATTATTCAACTTTATTCAAATAAAACGTTTTTTCCTAAAATGTTTGTCTTCGTATCTCACGATATATAACACTTTCACGATAACAAACTCACAAGCGATTTCGTCCAGAGCCTGCAGTACGACAGCAGTCGCCTTTTTCTTAGCCATCTTCATACGGAGGCTGCGCAGTTTATCCTCCCAGCTTTTGCCTGTTTCAAAGATAAATAAAAGGGTACATAACGCGCCTGGTCCAATATTATTATCTGTACATGTACTAATGCTTTATTGGACCTAATGTTCCTTTCTCGGACCTTCGGATTTTTTTACTGCACTAATTCGATGTTCTAATCAGAACTGACGTCTCTCAAATTTACTACAAATAGGTCTTTATATGCAAAGAAGCATACCCTGAGAAAGAAAAGGTGCTCGGAAAGTCGTATTATTTTTGTTTGTCTTTCGTATATAATTATGCCTTGCTCAAGCATTCGATATTCGGCAATATATAATATCTATTTTTATTTATTTACTTTCTTTATTTCTGAACGGCTGAATATCAAACACTAGCACTGGCTTTGGAAGGCAGGTGCAGGGACCGAAACTGTTTGAGCTGAACTACAAGCAATTGACCACACAAAAAAGATGTCGACTGGTACATTTACCCATAATTCTTAGCGCACGAAAACCTTAAAACACTTATAAAAATGCACTGAAAGATACAGGGACGACTTTCGCAAAAATACATGACTTTCTATCTGCCCGTTCGTTGTGTTAGGTTCGCAAGGTATTGTGGTTAAATGTACAGCCGCCATCTTTTTTTTTATTATGGTCAATTGGTAAAATGTACATACCTGCAAAAGCCATTCCATGCACGACCAGAGGTTTGGGTGAAGGCAGCGGCCGCTTTGTCCAAATCATGTCCACAAGATTTTTCACCAGTGGTACCATTACTATGTTACGCTTGTTTAAAGTCTAGAAAATGGATTTTTACCATATTAATTGAGGTCTAAGGGATAAGAAATGGTGGGATTTATGCTCATAAAATATTTTAACATCAATTGCTGCAAAGATCACTTAGAAATCAATTGTACTACAAATACGAAATTCTACTCTAATTATTTATCATAGCAACATTGATCTATTCTTACCTTGTTTATCTGATTCCACTCACCTAGCAATTAGAAAAATCAAGATGAGCATATTTAGTATATTCTAATTAAAAGTATTTTTTCAAACAAGTTACTTTGCAACTCAATTTTATACACGAATTACTTTCCATGGTTAGGATTTCACTAAATATCAGTTGTAACTCCAAAAGTATTCACAGGACGAAAACCTCGATGGCGTATATTTAAAATCTCAGTACACTTAAAGTCAATGTCCATATTGATGAAATTGTTTTAACCTTTTTCTTGAAACCTGTTTTTAGAGTCCTGTTTTAATTTCTTATATTTCTTTAATAGTTTTAGCCTCTAAGAGGTTGTTCCTTCCAATTTCTGGAAATATGTTTCATTTGAAAAATCCAATTTGGTGTTCAACATGACGAAGTTTCGTTTGGAACACCTGTTCCAAATTTTGAGGATGTCCATCGAAAACACACTGACTGTGTGCTAAAGCCTTCAAAATTGCCTGCTACAAAATAAAATAATTTTTGTTTTCGATGTTCTTATATTAATGCATTAATTAATGTATTTATTAATTTCTTTATCAGTTTAACTTAAGAAATTTATAAAATATATTCAGCCAGTACTTACACAGTGACATAAGGAATGGATCCACTCCAACCCTTGTATTCTCTGCCATAACCTTCAATTAAAAGATCATTCATCGTTTATTAATAGATAGAGCATTTATAAAGCCGTTATCAAATCCATAAAGCTCATTGATACTGATTCTTTTCAACTTCAATATGCCGTATTGGATGTTACCTGTGCTAACCATTCCGAAACAAGTGGAGTTCCTGGTCGCCCTACAAAACAACAAGTACATTTGAACAAGTTTTCCCAAATGGAACTCAGGTTCCAGGACACTGTATAAAGAGAGTATTCTAGGTAAAATATTAACCCTATCTGGGTTGTGGGGAGGAGGCGATTCGTCCTCCCCCAGGTCATTTTATTTTGTCTTTCCTAAACGGTAAATGCTATCAACTTGAAAGTTTCTGACTTTTCCCGAAATGTATTGGCAAACAATTTGATGTGCCAATCATAAATATAAATTCTGTTCTGTTGTCACATTTGTTTAATTTAACAGAAATTATAGATCAAGTTTGGTAAAAGCAAAATCATTTAATGAAAAGTTCTGAAGTCATCAAAAATCCAAGATGGCCGCCGTGAAATACAAGATTGCGTTTTTTGAGGTCAGATAACGTCATAATTGAAATAACTAATTGTCAAAATGTACATCATGAACTAATTAACAAGTCAACCAATTATGGCTTACTACCATTTCCAATTAGGAAATCAAAGAGGGGGCCGAATCCCCCCTCCCCCAACATTCCTGACACCAAAGTGGATTAAGGGACAGACTATTTAATATCGTGGCGCGTTGATGCTGCCTGTTAAGGAGGGACAGAGAGGGGGGAGGGAAGGGACATCTCCGAAAATGGATAACATTTACAATTATTCACCTTCCTTCTGTAGAATCCAGTTGCAATCCAGCTCCATCTCGGCCTGCAGAAAGTATCGCCCATCTGTCCACAACGCTGCCTTGTCAAGGGTAACTACTGCTACTCCTAGCAATGCAGATCACCAGGAAAGTTTCAGTAAAATAATTTATTATTGCGAAATAATATTTCTTGTTGTCGGGCTAGCTTTTTCATTGGTTCAAATACTAATAGGTATCAGCGCATAAACATGAGCGCATAATGAGAACATACGTTACCGAAACCGGATTAATGAAGGCATGATGACAACAAGGTGATAGAGAAACGTAAGAGTTCTTTTAGTCGAGAACAAAGTTATAATAACACCAGTAATTACCTACCGTGTGATCCACTGAAACCAGAAATAAATTCCCTCCTTTTGTGCTGGGGTGCAATGTCTTCGCTCTGGTGTTAAGAACAATAATTTGAGATTGGATGCAATTAATCTGCGATATGATTGGTCAGAAGAACGCACCATGCAGGAATATACAAAACGTTAATTCAATATTAATATAACTTGCCTTCTCCTTTGTCGGAGAGGTTTTTGGCTGCTTAGGAAAATTAGCGTCTGTGTGTATCTCAATATTTCAGCTAGTAAACTGTGCACGTAGCCTTCATTTATTTACTTATTTATTTATAACAATATTTAAACAGGGAGCTCGCTCACAATGTGATTTTCAGAGAGGCCCTGCTTAAGAAAAGTTACAAATATCGGTCGTAAAAAGAAAGAAGAAAATTGTAAAAGTCTAATTACAATAATTGGATATAAAAATCAAAAAAGTAAAAAGAAAATGATTAAAACTTAAAATACCCTTTAAAAATCCTGTGGCCTCATTAAAATTATTGAATTATTTAATGGCTTGGTAAGATAGTCGTTGTTTCCACCTGAATTTCGTTTGATGGTTGGTAAACATACGTTCTTCTTGTTTCTTGTGTTGTACTTATTAATATGTTTGTGGGACTTCAGAGTAAACTGTTAATGCAGAGATCGTTCATAGTCTTAAGACATGCAGGTATCTATGATAATGTCTCCTGCCAGTAAGTATTTTTCTATAGAACTCTCATCACGAGCTTGGTAACTATTTTCTTAACTCATTTCTCTTCTCAACATCTGCACGTGTTTTGTCTGCACCTTGCATGTCATTCAAAGTTTAACCCTTCTGGGTCCAGTTGTTCGAAAGTGGGTTAAGCTTAACCCGGGGTTAAAATTTTAACCCGCTGTTTGGTTTACTTCCTTGTAGACTGATTTGGGCTGACATGTTGGACTCATATAATTTAGTTTATGAGTTACGTCAAGACTACTTAGTAGGCACCATTTTACGTATTCCTAGATGAAGAAATTTCCGTTTGAAATCTGGCCTAACCCTGGGGTAAAGTTAACCTACTTTCGAACAACCGGTCCCAGGTGTATAAATGAGTACCTGGCAAATTGTTCAAGTCAAACTTGTCAAATCAATACTCTCAGCCACTTTATGCTACAGAAACCAGAGTTAAGTGCAGGTGCCCACTGATACTCCGCTTGGCGTTTTCGTTAATCTGTGATTGGAGCAGTGTGGGAGTGAAGAGCTAGACTGCAATAGTCAGACATCTGTCCTGTCAATGCTCATACTGCACCTCCTTTAGAAGTGTAGACTTGTGGATGCTCCAGAGACAGTAATTTGGATATACAGGCCAAAGAAGAAAGTAGATCGTTAAATTTGTACCACAATAGCAGCCACTTCAAGTCTAGGTTTCCCCTGTGCTGACCTGGCCAGCTGGACCTCTGAACCCCTTAACATGGTATAGGATAACTTCATTCTCTGGTTGCAGGCAATGTTTTCACTGTCTATTAACACCGGACCGATGATGAAGGACCGAGGACCCAGGTACTTATATAATCAATGTACATGTACATGTAATCAGTGTAAGTTATAATCTACAGTTTCTCAATTGGTTTAATTGAGTTATTGTTTTATCATGCAGTCCCACGAAATCTCGCACATTTCACCAACTCTGCAAGGTTCCTATCAATACTATGAATGCACAACAGTCATTTCTTAGGCTTTTTAAGACATTTAAGAGGAATTGCCACTGCATACATGTAGTTTTTGACTTGAGTTTATAAATGAGCAGATACAGTGTAGTCAGCTGCCATAATAATAATATATAATAAGTGTTGTAGGCTAATTCCCATCTTTTCATAAATGAAGTATATTCCTGGTAATTAGGAATCACACAACCATAATCATCGGGATTTCCTTCTCTTCCTGGGTTTTATTATCACTTTTACAGTTCCTAAATGCCTTATGCTTATCAATTATTTATTTCAGGGGTCCATCGCTGGGAGACTACATGAAGAGTAGTAGAAATCTCAAGAGAGTTCGTGATACCGGTATGTAATGCTGTCACATGGTTTTTACCCTATTTAGAAATGTAGATAACAAAAACAGCAACAAGACTTTATTGCCATTGAAATTTGACTCTATTAAATAAACTAAAAATAAAACATGGCAGTACTGTAAATGATTCCATTCTCTTCTTTTCAAATTGGATTACAAGCAACATTGTTCTTCTATCTAAGGTCTTTGAAAAAGGTACATAAGTTAATTGCCTTAGACAAGCTAAGATCGAATTTAACTTGTTATGTGAACTCTGTTTGTTAGGGAGAGTATCACGGCACAGCGCATGCGTACGCAATGTCTCTTAAATACGACAAAAACGAGATATATGCCAAAAATAATGACTAATATGAGCAACTCGAATATAAACCCGTGTTTTCCAGTACACTATTTGATCGGATGGCTTGTTTTAGAAGGCGATTGAAGCAGCTTGTAGTATTGTGTTGTGAAGTGAATTTAGTGTCGGCCCGTAGAACAAATTATTGAAATAGCCCGCATATGCATCAGAGCCCGCCGAACATGCTTAATTAAATGGCTGTTGTTCCAAAACGTTGTTTCAGTTGGATAATATTTAGCAATGGCATGTAAAGCTTCTTGTTGTTGTATTTAAGAGGCATTACGCACGCATGCGCTATACCGTGATACTCTCCCTTTAATACTAGACAAGGTTGCCTGTGTTTATCCTGAGAGTGCCAGTTGAGGCTGTGGAAATTTAGGCTTGTGCGATACACATGCAAGGCATCCAACGTTGTGATGTAGGGTGCTATTCCTTATGAAATATATTTCGACAGTCTGATATTCTCGTTGCGCAGAGCCACGCTCGAGATTTCAAATGGTGTGCAGTACAATACACGCTTTTTTAAAATGAGAACCAGATATTTTGGTTCATTGTTCTTAATATTTTGGGCATTTCAGTCTCAAATTGTTCTTAAATTGTTCTTATTTCTATAATTAATAAGATTGCTGTGGTTTGAAAATCTGAAATGAAATGATCCCAACCAAGCTCCTATGGTTTAAGCCGTGGGAACGAGATTCAAATGAAAACAAATTAATCACGGAACAAATAATTCGTCTTGAAACGAATGTATGGCTCGGAGTCTTGTTATTGCTCCGAGTCTTCCCAGCCTCGGATTGTTCTTAAATTGTTCTTAAATTTCGGGCGATCTGAGCCTCGTTGTTCTTATAAAGTTGTTCTTATAAAAAAGCGTGTAACGTCTGTGCGACGTGCAGTGCATCAGTTTACTTTCCAAGAAATATATCCTATCTTTGCTTACACTTTGCTTGCACTTTGCTTACACTTTGATCTAGGTTTAAGATGTAAAATATTACGTGGGTGATATTCTACAGTAGCCTTTTTGTACAATTTAAAGTTTTATTATTTTAGACTTTCGTGCATCGACGTCTGTTTATTGGCAGTCTAATTATGTCGTCTCTTTTCAAATGGTAATCTAATATTTGACAAGTAAACTATTTCTAAAAGCTATTAAGAATTGTTGCTTCTTTGCTGATGGGAAAACAGATAATCAAATCTGATAAAATTCCAGCTTGCTTTTTTGCAAAAATTTTAGAAAGTAGCTATATATCATATTTTAAGCCAGATTACACGCAGGGACATGTTTACGAAAACCCACTTTCAACCCATATCAAAAAATCGAGCTACGAGTTAACTGAAGTCAAGTTTCGGGTCTTATTACCACCAAACGGCTTAATCAGTTTATTCTCTTACCGTCAAAATTCGTTTATATTAAGATTAACCGACAAAACGACCTAACATTTTAACCGTCAACCATTAAAAAGCTATCTGTTTTTGACCTTAAACTGTGAGACCACACCCACCCCTCTCCCATCGAGAATTATACAATTCGAATTACAAAAGATTACAGTTATGTCCATACAGTCTTCAACCCACAGTTACAGCTGTTATCGCAGTATTTTTTTTCAAAAAGTTTATATTACTCTTATCTATAACTCCCCCCCCATCACCACAGAGTATCATTACGATTTGCTTGTAGAGCTTCATACAATTTTCATATCACTTCAATTGTCATTTTTGTAGATCGTATAAATAAAATTTAATTGTAATTCGATTTTAATCAAGGAAGCTTGCACGAGGTATTTCCATTTGAAGTTAGGTATTTTTAGGAAAATGTTACGCGTTTGTTATGTGTTATTACCTGATTTTAGTACTGTTCCGTGTAAGACTATAATTTTATTTAGCGCTTTCAGTGAACAAAATATATACATTCAGCCAAAGATAAAGTTGCAATTAAGCCTAGGTCTTATTTTATTTACAGACCTGACATACTAGAAGATTTCAAACCTTTATCATTGTAGAGTATAAGTCGATATACCAGTTATAGTTTGCAGCGACATTCAGATATAGTATTTCAGTTTTCAAGTAAATTTTTGAATTTAGTATGTATCTGCGCCTTCGAAGCCATACAAAAAGGCGCCATATAAATGGCTTATTATTATTATTATTATTATTATTGATTATTACAGTAAATATCTGCGTTTAAAGCCGGCTTCACATGCTGCGCTTTTCTCGTATAATTCTCTACGATCGGCATGCAGTCGAGGAAAATCGTTGGCAATTGTGGAAAATCGTAGACAATTGTAGCGTAGAAAATCGCAGAACAAATGTAATCGCTTATATAGAAACACTACCAGGACTATCCTGGGTAATTAAACGATCCGAACGATCAGAACGATGGCGATCGCTTGGGTAGAATTTTTAATCACTATTGGGCGGTACTTTTGGGCGATTGGGCGGACGATCCAAAGCTATCAGTCCCATAATGCATTCTATGTTCCCCACATTCTAAAATGGCGTCTTCAAACACAAAGTTTTTAAATACCGTACTTGTGACGGCGGAAGTGGTTATAACAGGTGTGTGTATGATCCTACACTGATTGAAAATTTTAGTCTTTGTTGTCAGTTAAATTCAGGAAATATTTTGAAGAAAGCTTTAACATTTAGTTTTTGGATAATTTGTGACGGTTATAGCTTGTTCTGTTCCATCCACAACAAACTGAGAAAATATATCACGATGTTCATATTAGTATTAGTATTCTTATAGTATTAGTATTTTTATAAACAACAAAATAACATCAGATATATATTTTAGATTTTAGATCTAGGTAATTCTTTGAGAATTCGCATTATCAATTTCTTACATAACCTAAGGCAATGGACGGCAGTAATATAACCTATTGTTATAACATTTTATTGAGCGCTGAAGCTAATATTCTCAAATATGCAGTGTGCGTGATGGAAAGTGTAAGTTTCTCATATTTAAAACAATTATAATGAAGTTTACTGTAATCTTTATATTAAAGACACCAATCATACATTAACAACTCTTATCTCGAAAATCTCCATGTATAGAATTTTAAAACATGATATCTCGCGCTAAGACATTTTGTTTGGACTGGTTATGAGCCCATCCGATTATAATTCCTCCCCAAACCCCCTACAAACAAATCAGGTAAATTCCGGGGCTTATAACCTGGATTTTACAGTATTTGACCACAAATTGAAATCGATTTTGGTTTCCGCCATATTGAAACGGTAAAGACGTAACTGATTAGAATTTAAAGTCTTAATTTCCATATTGTTCATCAAAATATTATTCAGTAAAAGCCAAACAATAAAAGGATTTGTATGGGTAAACCATTAAGGAGACAGTCAAAATCGATAGTGTTTTGTTAAGTAAATATTGCAATCGACACTTTTAATCACATTTGGAATTTTCTTTTTATGATTATGTAGATGGCCATTTTAAGTTTAAAATTCTGTGAATGATCGCATAGTATTTCAAAGTTCTCCTTTCTTATCAGCACAAAGAACTCAGTTACATGAGCTTCAACACCAAAAGATGAGTGGCACAACTCAAGGAATTGAAACGTCTGTACGACACTTCCCAGATCTTCCCAGAACAAACACAGCAAGGAAGTAATGGGCGCTTTTTAAAAATTAGCAATTGCTCAAGGCTAAACTAGAAACTGTAGGGTAAACACAGTGACAGTTTTTGATCGAAATTATAGTGGACGACAGGTGTTTTTGTGGCGACAACGTATGCAACTTTAGTATTGAATCAATACAGCTTCAAACACGGACAAGCTTCAGTAATGTATAAAAAACTGTCACAATTTTAAACAGTGTATATTTTGTTTTAATACGGCTGAACATTTTCTCGTTGTAGATACGATTATGTCTGACATTACGGCCTTGAATAACAGTGGTAACCAAAGCAGTCCAGTGTGCGACCCAAACCTCCCTTTTGTGGAAACAATCATATTCTGCTGTCTTCACAGTATCTCTGGTTTGTCTTCATTGACGGGAAATCTTCTAGTGTTGTTGGCAATTCACCGAACACGCCAACTTCAGAATGTACACAACATGTTTATTGCGTCTCTGGCAACTGCAGATTTTCTTGTGGGGCTCACCATTTGTCCGTTGTACATCGCTATTGCTATACT
>JANVCH010046765.1:0-11245 GCA_025505405.1 Epizoanthus rinbou
CAACAACATTTTGTTCAAAGTAATCAGAAATATAAAATCTACATTTATTAACCTTTCCGAAAATATATACTTTATTGTGGATTGCACAAGTATTTACTGCGTAGAGCGCGATTCAAAAAAGGCACTTAAAAGACTCCTGTGATACCTTAAAGTTGGTATTGCAAACTATACGTATTTACCTTGATAGTTTAAGAAATAGAAAACACCTCCTTGTTTTCCATCGAGTTATGGTAACACAAGTACAAGTTTGGAAGAACAAGAAATAATTGCGATATCACAAGCCGAAGGCGAGTGTTTCCACAACCTTTCGTGTTCTCCAAAACGTGCACAAATGTTGCCATAACTCAATGGAAAGCGTTTTTTTCTTCCTCCTTTGTTAAGTAAACGCATTCATTACACATACAATAAATGTGTATGTTTTCTAATGAGTTATAGTAAGTGGCTTTCAACCGCTCCATTGCATGTTAAACCTAGCTTATTTTAGAATGTTTTATGTAAAACAAAAATTGAAATGATTTAAAAGACGTACAGTATAGGGTATGACTGGGCTGTCTGGCCCAAGCAAATAGGATGGAGTAACGTCTGGTGTTCCATTTTAAGCCAGAATAGCCCAGCTGCTACTGGATTAGATGTAGTGTAGACTGTGCTTGTTATTCTGTGAATAATTTATAGAAACGTAGGTCGTTGAACTGACTGGCAGAGTGTGCTTGCTGCTGGAGTACGGAGAATACTTGACAGTTCTCATGTTGTGGTGCAAAGCTTTTATAGAACCACAGAGCGCTGATCTGACTGGCCTGAGTGGCCCTGCTAGTGCAATGGAAGTACAGAACAATTCTCATGTGACAGGTCATTGAAATCATGGAAAGACATGGAATTCTGGAATTTCATTTCCCAGCCCTGGAAATTAAAATCGGTTGTGGAAAGTAATAGAAAATCAGTAATTTTTGTGAACAAAGTAGAATTATGTTCTTGATTCGCAGGAAACTACTTCATGATTCATCAATTTCCGAAACATTTCTGGATTGTCAGGTCATGGATTTTAAAACAATGGTCAGGAATTTTAGAAAGCAGGAGGTGCATGAACACTGTCGAACTAAACATAATGCCTAAACCTAGCAAAGTTTATCAATTCTCTTAATAATAGTTACTAATTTATTAGGTTCCTAACAACTTTTTTCAGACTCCAAATGAACGATTTTTTTGTTCTCATTCTACAGTGCAAAATAAGAAATCGCCTGTGGGCCCTGAATGAGTGTGTAGAACGAGTTCCTGAGGACTATGAGGCAGCAAAAGCACTGTTGGAATATGGTCTTCATGGGACGGATGTGAATGCTGTTATTGCTGTTGGAGAAGGAAAAGACGGAATCTCGTTTATTGTCAAGGGTGATTACTCAGAGTTTGATGATGAAGAGGAGAGAGAGAACAAAATAAAGAAGCTGGAAGATTCATTGGATTTCAGAAGGTTTACAGTATATCTTAATTTAGATATATTCTATTTTGTTGTGCAAACCCATTAAAATACAATGATATATACAACTTGGAACTGAGCAGCACAAAAAGGGAGGAAACAACAGGGTTAAACCCCGATATAGGTATCCTCCCAAATTACATGCCTCTCCCCCTATAAGTCTGAGAAATTAACTAAATAAATAGAAAACAAATTATCCCAAACCACCCCCATGGGCGGATCTAGAGATTCACCATTTCAAGTAAGAGTTGAAGAAAACACGGGTGCCAAAGGCGTGAGGGGCATGCTCCCCTAGAAATATTTTGAAATTAGGGTCTCTACGATAGTATTTCCTGCACTTACAGAACATTTCTCATTACATATCTATTAGGAAGTACCGCCTCTCAAATATTAAAAAAATGAGCTGAAAAGGGGGGCACCGTCCTCCTGTGCTCCCCCTAGATCCGCTACTGACCTCTCCCCCATCCTTGCTGCCCAATAATCACACAGAGACAAACTTCCACCCTTCCATCCACCCACGTGCATAAAACATAGAGAGCCTAATAGCAACAAAATCTAAAATATCACAGGACACATGTACCCTTAGATAGTGCAGATCTTTAAAAAATATATCTTTCCTACTCGGATGTACATGTGAGTTCCCAAAATGTCAGACAATCGATATTCCTAATAATAAGACCCACCCCAAATCATGGCTGAAGATGTGATGACGAATAAGATTAACATCCTGGCCCCGGTTGTTCAAAGAGTGGATAGCGCTATCCAGCGGATAAATCTTTATCCAGCGAATAAGTGTTAACGTCTTAGCCTATTTTCCAGCGGATAAATCTTTATCCAGCAGATAAGTGTTAATCATCTTCGTTCTTCCATCATCACTCACAGCAGGGTATTTCTTTCTAACTACTGTTCATAGCTTCTATTGATATCAAGGTACCTGTTGAATTTCATGCAGAAGTTTTTAATAAAATAAAGTAAAATCCGCAGCAGGGTTAGCATTTAGAAAGTACTGGGATCGGTCAACTAAACATTGATATGGTGATTATAGTTTGCTAACGGTGTTGTCACAGCAATGGACAGGATTTGTTCTATCCCTTAAACTGCTTATATATATAACATATTCAACTTAAATTACATCCAGGATAAAATTGGCATGTTCTTTTGTAGACTTAGTAATATTAAATTGTTGGTTCTCTTTGATTCCTTTAGCACTCGTGTATCTATAATTGACCATAATCAAAAAGATGGCGGCTGTACATTTAACCACAATATCTTGCGAACCTACCACAGCGAATAGGCACATAGAAAGCGATATATTTTTGCAAAAGTTATCCCTGTACTACAAACATTGTGAATGCTAGTTTTGAAGTTTTTAGGACTTTTCAGTGCATTTTTAGGAGTGTTTTTAGGGTTTTTGTGCGCTAGGTAAATGTACCAGTCGCCATCTTTTTTATTATGGTCAATTGCTGATTCTGTGAATTATCCTATACGAGGTAAAACTTAGTTATTCCCTTTCTGCTTCTATTGACAATTTCCACTGTGACACTTGTTTTAGTTTCAACCTGGAACAGCGTGATATCTGTCGTTATCGACTGAAGCTGCTGCAGTACCAAGATCGACTGTTAACTTATGAAGTGATTCTAGGAGGAATCCACTTGGCTCATGAAGAGTACGACAGTGAATTATTTACAAGGTTTAGGGACATCAATATTGTTCAAGCTGCAGTGGAATATGCTCAGGTAAATGCAATGATACTGGTTTGTAAAGGCCCCCGCACATGTTGAGGAAACAGCTGAGCAAAGTTCTCGCGAGCCTTTTTGCTCAGCCATTTCCTCAATGTGTGCAGGCAAATTTTCGTGAGAATTTCACCTCGCGAGGCCATTTCACAGATATCAAACACGATAGATATTTATATATCGGCCTCACAAGGCTACATTCTCAATTCTGTATTTGTTAACAGAATTGAGCTCTTTAACTGAATACATGTATCAAGCTTCAATAAATAACGTTTTGCTCCATTATCCGCATACATGTAAGATTATAATATTTTAATCTATTTCACGTTCGTTTTTGAATGAGCTGCTCCAGCTCTTGACGAAACGTGACTAAATAATGAAGGATATTGTGCCTGTAGTGGTTGTTTTGTTATGTTATAAATGTTAATTATTATTATTATTATTATTATTATTCTATAATTCTGTGAGATAGACAAACACACAGACGAACAAGAACACTAATGTTGAAGACAACTATGTCAGTTTTGGTTTCTATTTCCAGGAGGGCGACTGGGAAGCTTTGGATGCCATATTTACTTTCCATGGCAAGGAGACATTGCCTCATCGTTTGGCCATCTTGTCAAACTTCCCTGAAACAACCTCCCCAAGAGAGTACAGGGCACTACTACCTGAAGCTGGGTAAGACACTCGGTGTCACGCTGACATTTAGTTGATTTTCATGTTTTTGAAGTCAAGAACTTAGTGCTTTTGCTCTTGTTCAGTCTTCGTTATTGTTCTTTCTTTATATCATTGGCATTCTCATTCCTATTCCCCTTCTAATTCTAGTTTCCATTCTGTTACGTCTCTCCCTTCTTATTCGCATTGACATAAATTCCCATTCAATTCCCATTCTTATTTCACTCTTATTTCAGTTGAACACAATATTATTTTTAGGTATGATAACACACATTGTAATTAGATATCTCTTTCATCATTGAATGTATTTTTAATGAAATTTTATCTGCTTTGTTATTTCCAATTGATCATATTCACATGCTACATTGTGCAATATAAATAATAAATATTATTATTATTATTATTATTATAGTTTCTCTTACCATTCGATATTTTTGCAATGCAGAAATATTTTACTACAATCACCAATTCAGTTGTATAACGCTATTGTAACACTGTTTACATAATAACTGCTTGTCGCCATAGTGTATCACCAGATGACCCTGAGGTACTAGAATGTTTCCAGAAACAGTGGAGAGAAGGGGACTGGTCGGAGAGATCTGAATGTAAGAAGGTTCTAGAGTGGCACGAGGAGGGTGATCCGGGAGAGTTCCTGTACGTGGAGAACCCGGATTTACAGCAGTACAGGTGAGAATGTTAATGTCATGTTAAATCTGTAGTTGTCCCACCACGTTTTTATTTCTCGCACACAAACTTCTAACAGTGAATAAAAATCTAAATCATTGCTATTGTAGGTGCCAGTTAAATGGAGCACTACTTATGGAATGGTACAGCAACAGATCCTGTGAAATTGAGAAATGTTCCAGACAGGTAATGTAAACGAGATAGCCACGTTTGGGGGAAGAAAGGGGTGGTGAAGGAAAGTTTTCCATACTTGTTTTTGATTCTTGGATCTGTCATGACTGTAATTCTGAATGTGAGCTCTGGTTTTATTTGTTAGCTTTTAATTGCATTTTCTCACATTGATCAGTTAATATATGAAGTAATTGACCGTACTAAATAGATGGTGGCTGTACATTTAACCACAATACCTTATGAACCTAACACGATGAATAGGCATATAGAAAGTCATATATTTTTGCGAAATTCGTCTCTACTAAAAACATCGTGAATGGTAGATTTGAAGTTTCTAGGACTCTTCAGTGCATTTTTTATGAGTGCTTTTAGGGTTTTCGTGCGCTAAGAATTATGGGTAAATGTACCAATCGCATTCGTTTTAGGTATGGTCAATTCATATGATTGGTCATATTTTACTATTATTATTACTATCATCTTTTTATTTTAGAACAATGTCACATTGGCATGTCTAATAGTTTCACTGCTTATTTTTCTCTGATATATTGATACAAGGAACAGTTTCAATGTTTTTAATTTTTCAGTACTACAAGTGAATGAAAAAACATACTCAATACTTTGCCTATTAGATACTTGGAATCTGAGCTGGAGTCTGTGTACGTATCACCAGTCACCTGTCATATTGTTTCATGTCTTGGATTGTCTTATTGCATTTTTAAAATAGTTCGCATTTTCCTTTTTAGGTTGATCATGCTCTTATGCTCATCAAACTTGGCATGGAAAGAGGAGTAAAGGTACAGTGACACGGCATGGGACAGCATTATACAGCAATACATTGTGCAATAGAATGTAGTGTAATACAATAGAGTACAAAGAGAAGTCAAAGAAAAAAGCAGCCTTGTTCCAAGAGCTTTGGGCGATCCCGAATCGCTTTAATGTAATGCTTATGAACACATAACAACTACAAAATGTAGTTATTATATAGCTGAGTTGTTTTTGTGCGCTATGATTGGCCAATTCGAGGTTCATAAGTTAAGATATAAACCCAACGTAGGGAATCATAGCATTCAGCCATATAATAACACTCATATTAACCTTGTTAGCTGTGTCCGTACTGTAAGTAATGGTTACTTTCTCTCCCTTCTCATGGCCCATGTGCTCCGTGTTTGGGCCATAATGAGGATAAAAAAGTGCATTCTTATAAATTATAAAGACATGTGTTTCTGGGAATCCACAAAGAGTATGATGTATTTGTACACTTGTTATTACCAGGTTATGAGCAATCAGAACTGCATGTTTCATGCCTCAGAAAATACTCGTTTCCATTGTTTTATTGTTTTATTGTTTCATTGTTTCATTGTTTCATTGTTTCATTGTTTCATTGTTTTTTTAAATTGTTAGTTGTGTTCTGTTGCTTCTGCCGTGAATGGCGTCATTGCTCTGTGGAGCAGGTGTTAGAGAAACTAATACCTATTCTCCTTGTTCTTATTTTGCAGCGGCTAGAAGCCCTTCACAACAACTTGGAAACCTTAGAAGTGCTTGTATATGAGGTAACGAAAACGTTAGTCACTGTGACGTAATATTTTGAATGAATATCACCGACCAGACCATGCGTTCATGATGATCCCTATCTCTTGCAGTGCTGCACAGACATTCATCTTGGTTTGCAGTCATTTCAGGAAATGACAGATCTTGAGAGACTGAGAATGCTTCTTGGCAAGGTATGTCAAATGGGTAGTGGTACTGTGCGCAAGTAGTACGTAGTTGTTACACATTGATTGCTTCATTCACCATTTTCTCCTATCCTATTTTACCCTAGCTTACCCTTCGCACTCCTACATGTACCCACTCTAGTCTCATTTTCTTTTTTTGTTCGTCTATCTTATCTTATCTTATCTTGTCTTGCCTTGCCTTGCCTTGCCTTGCCTTGCCTTGTCTTGTCTTGTCTTGTCTTGTCTTGTCTTGTCTTGTCTTGTCTTGTCTTGTCTTATCTGCATGGACTTTAACTGAAAAGAAGCATTTTGTCATGAAAGTTCTCGGTCATTTTCTTATGGGATTATCTCCAGCAGATAGTTAGAAAAAACGCTAAAAGTGACGAAAGGAGAGAGATTTCAGTAGACTAATTAGTCATTGAAACTGGCGCGAACCACGATATTCTATAATTCTGGCAACCTCGCCGCCTATAGAGTCAAGTGTAACCTACGCTTTGTCAATATCCCACGTCCAAAATACAACATATGCGCCATCTTACATCTTAGCTCAAAATCACTTGTTCTATTTGCCTTTTAGAATAATCTTATTCAATTGAATTCGCTGAAATGAGGTGTCTACAAAGGTCAGTACATGAGTCTGGTTAGATTTTGTTCTTCCCGCTCTTTCAAGACGTTTGTGTACTGATTTGCGTGCTTCCTTGGGATGCAGTCACCCCCAATCCCTCTAGCCGCTGTCGCTTAAAAAGGAGTCTACAAGTAAACACCGGAAGTCTTTGGTAGCTATTTTTATGCGCGTTTGACATCATGAAGTATGGCGGTTATATTTGTGTAATGTTTACAGTTTATATCCCTATCCATACAGTTTAAATACTCTCCCATACCAGCCCTAGCTCTCGCCACTGCTCGTGATTTCTGTATCGTATTCTATATAACCCACAGGTTGGTCGGGTGTAAAACAGTACGTTAAAGAGATAAACAGAAGATTTATAGAGAGCCGCCAGTGATTTTCAACTTTTTCTCTCGTGAACATGAACAAAGGATACCGTATGACCGTAAACGTTCCGTAATAGTTTTGTCATTCCCTTATCGTTCAATCGAGAACGCTGAGAAAGTAACATTACCACTGCTGTAAGCTCCATAAGCATTGCTGTTTTCCCTTCAGCCAAAAACAAAATCGTGACCACAACCGCAACAAGGGTTTGGGAGTTGTCCTTAACAAAAACGCACCCTATTAAATCTCGCCTGTTCACTGTAAACAAGCCAGCAGACCGGAAGTTTTAGACCTCCTTATTGGCGCGTGTTCAGTTCGATTCCCGCCATGACACGACAACATTTCATAGCCGAACAACCGTGCACAAATTTGGATTAATTAGTTACTTTTTCCTTATTCATAAGAGTGATCAGTCTCGTATTTTTCACTCAGATTTGCCGGGACGCATCATTATTTAAATAATATAAAGTTTCAGAACTGCTGCTGCAGCCTAGCGTTGTATTTTATTATTTCTATATTGATCGCCAAGTGAACGTGAACTCAACACCCACACCACAAATTTACTGACGACGTTTCTTTATAAAATAATTAATGACTCAGTATCCTTGTTTGAATATATTCTAAATGCAGACTATAGGAAGAATCGATATGATGTGGATACGCCCATAAACGCTCTTTTCAGACTTCACGTGGTCTGTTTTCTATTTACTCAAGACCTTGCGTACATATATTCACTCAAAACCCTGTCGTTAGACTAATTTCGTAGAATAAGTATGCGACATACTATACCGCCATAGCCGTACGACTCGATAGCCTACAACCAAAGGCCTTGCTAAGCATACATTCCAACGTTTTGTTTTAAAATAAGAACTGGTAAAGTCGATATGCGCAGTATTGACCTATAGTCTATACCTATATACCTATACCTATACCTATACCTATACCTATACCTACAGCCAAAACGCCGATACTGTTATGGTGATCAATGTGACCTAATCAAATGTATTCTTTTATGCTTTAATATGCATTCTTATTACTACTGATATTAGTATTATTTTAAAATTCCCCCCAAGTCGGTGAATATAACATAAAAATGTACAAATTATATACACGTAGCCAATTGTAAACAGCAATGATAATAAATACAAACAATAATATAATATAGTTATTCACATTATTTGATGTATATTCTATTATTGTTATTATTATTATATACTATTATTATCTATTACTGTTATTATTATTATTATTATTATTATTACTTAAAAGTAATAAGTTTTCAATCTTGAAAGTCCATTCCGCAACCGAAAATAGCAGCAAAGTGTTGTGTCTGTGTTTCCAGGCCTCGAGGCTGTTTAGTATTTCGTAGTGCAACTCCCACATCATGTCAGGAAAGCACGTTTCGTCCATTTACATCGGTTTTGGAACTGATCCAATTCTACGCGTATCTAATGCTTCACAAATGATTTTCTTCCCTCTCGGACTATGTGGCGTGTGATTGATTAGAGACATGTTGACAACATTAATGGCAAGCATGTAGTTCTGTTACAATAGACCTCCCCAAAGCGCCTATAATCTATATATTTCTTTCGACTTTGTCCCAGCTGGGGTCAACCTGTGTGGCAGATGTTATAGTTGCAATTATTTTGCGATTCTAGTGTCGATCAGTTCAACCCCATTTTTAGTTTCTCGATCTCGCCCACGCCGCCAAACCTACTACCAGAACTTAGACCAAACCGCAGACATATTGAAAAAAAATAAAATAAATAGGTAAACCTATTTTTGCACGATAAATACCTTTGGTGGGCCTTGACTAGGACGTCTAAAATGATCTAGAAGGTCTAGGACGTCTATGAGGTCTGAAATCGTCTAGAACGTCTAGGACGTCTATGAGGTCTGAAATGATCTAGAAGGTCTTGGAGGTAAAATAATATAAGTAAGTAAGTAAGCAAGTAACTTTATTTAAGAGTCAAAGCTTCTAGCTCGTGTTAACTATCCACAACTGACCCTAACCCTAATCGGGGACACTGGGCCTACGGTTGTCTGAGGTCTAACATTATCCTAGAAGGTCTAGGACGTCTATGAGGTCTGAAATGGTCTAGAAGGTCTAAAATAGTGATATTGTCCATGAAAAGCAACATCATAATCTCAGTTATTTTTAGTTGCTAAACTGTTCTCTCAGGAGCAGTGTTATTCTGATTTCGTTCGTTCGTATCTATTCGTTGTAAATTAAAAAGTGTAAATAAAGTTGTTGTTGTTGTTGTACAGTTAAACAATTTCTAGGGTGTCTATGGGAAGTCTAAATAAAATAGTCCAGAAGGTCTATGATGTCTATGGGAGGTCTAAAATAGTCCAAAGGTCTAGGATGTCTATGGAAGGTCTAAAATAGTCCAGAAGGTCTAGGAATATCATGTCCATGGGAGGTCTAAAATAGTTCAAAAGGTCTAGGACGTCTAGGAGATCTAAAATGGTTGAACGCGAAAGACTAGGAAATCTAGGAGGTCTAGGAAGTCTAAAATGGTCAAAAAGATTTGGGATGTCTAGGAGGACCAGGAGTTCTAAAATAGTCTAGACGAATTAGGGGACCTTGGAGATCTAAAATCATCTAGGAGGTCTAGGAGGTCTACAATGGTCTAGAAGATTTAGGACGGCTTGGAGATGTAAAATGATCTATAAGGACAGGTCTAGGACGTCTAGGGGGTTTACTGGAGATGAGGAAGATGTCTAGGGATCACCCTGGGACTGGTATACGACTGGTTTAGGAGATCTGGGAGGTTTAGGAGATTCAGGGGTCTACATGTGTGGTCAAGTTGGTCCAGGGGGACTATGTCTGAAGTCTAGGAAATGTAGGATGTCCTGAAGGTGTATAGGGTATAGGTGGTCTGGGCGGTATAGTTGGACTAGGTGAACTATAGGTGGTCTGGGCGGTATAGCTGGACTAGGTGAACTATAGGTGGTCTGGGCGGTATAGTTGGACTAGGTGAACTATAGGTGGTCTGGGCGTTAAAGTTGGACTAGGTGAACTATAGGTGGTCTGGGCGGTATAGTTGGACTAGGTGAACTATATGTGGTCTGGCTGCATCAGCATAGGAGGTCTAGGTGGTTCGCGAGATCTAGGTGGTTTAAGAGGTATATGTGGTTTAGGAGTGAGGTCTAGGTGGTTCAGGGGGTCAAGGTGGTTCAGAAGGTCTAGGTGGTTCAGAAGGTCTAGATGGTTCAGGAGGTCTACGTGGTCTAGGTGGGTCAGGACGTCTAGGTGGTTCAGGAGGTCTAGCGGGAGGTCTAAGTGGTTCAGGAGGTCGTACATGTTTAGTGTGTGCTTGCATGTGCATGACAAGTAGTTTATTACAGAAATACGTATCACAGAGTGCACTAAACCAGACATTACTTTTGTTAGTTAGGAAGATAGAGGTAGGAAAATATTAAACTTTTCCTCCAGAAGTGGTCGAGATACATGGACCCCATATAACCCCAAGTAGAGACAGGCCCCTCATATAATCACATGTGTGACCTACTCCTCCGTAATAGATAATAATAGCGTGATTCACTTAACCCGTGAAACAACAGTCGACTCTAACAATTAACAGTCAGTGCCTAGTAGACTGAACGAACAAACGGAAACAAATGATTCAAAGAGTATTAAGATCTATTTTAAAACTTGTTTTACGCCATAGTTGATCTGCAGTAGCCCCCAAGAGAATAGTTACAATGAGTACACTAATACAATATAATATAATACAATACAATACAATACAATACAATACAATACAATACAATACAATGCAATGCAATGCAATGCAATGCAATGCAA
>JANVCH010046876.1:0-11244 GCA_025505405.1 Epizoanthus rinbou
CAGGTACAGCCACAGTCACAGTCACAGTCACAGCCAACAATCACAGTCATATTTAAAATAGTCAACAGTCACAGTCAACAGTCACAGCCAACAATCACAGTCATATTTAAAATAGTCAACAGTCACAGTCAACAGTCACAGTCAACAGTCACAGTCAACAGTCACAGTCACAGTCAACAATCACAGTCATATTGAAAATAGTCAACAGTCACAGTCACAGTCACAGTCATCAATCACAGTCATATTGAAAATAGTCAACAGTCACAGTCTCAGTCACGGTGAAGTCACAGTAAATAGTCAACAGTCACACTGATACTCATAGCCACAGTCACACTGATACTCATAGTTATAGCCACAGTCTCAGTCATAAGTGATAGGACTGTCTTGCTTGCGAGGCGGCATGCGATTTCCCAAAACAACTTTAATGTATAATATCATTGTTATCTTATCATGTTCTCAATAGTACGGCATATGAGCACGAACTTTAATAAGTTGCCAATTGATTTAATGGCGGAAAGTGGCTCTTCATATCTTTGATAGCGGTTACTCCGCATTTTTATTACATTTAATAAAACCAAACTTGACTGCTCAATCAATTTCTATCCAGGTTGCCGATAAAAATTAATCACCTCGTATATACGAGCTTTCATTTATTAATGCGTAAGAGAAGGTGACACGAAGGGCAGCTCCTGGGAGTCGGTTTCTCGTGTGTGTTTAGTTTTCATTTGCTTCAGTGAGCTATAAATCTTTATACCAACATTCGCCACACTGTTCAAAACTAGGAATGAAAGAACCCTGCAACCAATAAAGAAAATTTAATTAAAGACAATAATTTGTGAAGTTGAACGGTAGCTGAACAATATTTCAAAAATCGTTATGTTCGGGTGCTTTCAAATGAACGTTATTTTAGCAGACTGATGCAAATAATTTTCTTTTTTTATAAAAAAAGCTATTATAATAGGTTGATATAGCCTTATATTAGCTCCCTGGGAGTGCATCATTAATTTATATTTATAGTACCCGCAAAGAGATATTTTTTGCGCTAGATTAAACCAGGAGAGATTCATTTCATTTCGTCGAAACTCTCCCTTCCGCCTGCTGACAACATCAAAGTTTCCAAACTTCAGTGTTGAATTCTTAGCTCATCAATTTTAAGAAATGAGTACAACCAAGTACATTTACTCGTCAAGAAATGAAAAATGAATGGTCATAGTAAGGGTTCAAAGGTTCACAGTTAGTCAAGAGATATAAAATGAATGGTTCATATTATGGGTCTTTCCAGCTGGCTCAAACGTTTCAGGTGTTATAAAAAACTTTTCAGTTAGCACTCGGGGCAGGGGTTAAATTAATACAGGTTTTGCTTCCAGTGCGCTTCCAATACAAATGTTAACATAGCTGGATATATAGTCTATGGAGACAAGGATTGATAGACGGACGCATACAAAGAATTGAATAACATAGAAATAATGTTGGCTTCGGTTAATGGAAATCTTGGCAACGTATACATAGAAACATTCGAAAGTGGGGCAGACAAAGAATATATAAATGCATTGTATACATCCAACATTTGAAAAGCCTTTGAGATTGAAACTAAATCAATACAGACATATTTATATACTGAACATATCATTCTCCAGTGTGCGTTTGTGGCTGACGCCTGAAGGACTTTCGCTCACAATTCATCACTCGAAGACAGTAGTTGTCTTTCTAATAGTTTTCTGATGTTCAGTTGGGGGGAGTGATGGACTAAGGTTGGACTGAACGCTGTGATATTGTTGCGGAGGAAGTGTTTGTGGCAAGTTCTCGTGTGATTATACGCTCTCGGTATTGGCTTTCTCTGCCTGTTTCCCGCTGGCTTGGGTTATTCAAATTGTTGGAAGCGACTGAATAATTTTTCTGATTTTTAAAGTTGTATACATCTAAAGTAACACTAACATTGTCGAAATTTATGCAGTTCACGCCATGCAGTGATGACTGATTGATCCTGTTCATGACGGAGAATAGAGAAGGGTGTTTCAAGGTATCGACCTAAATATTCCAGCGGCTAAAGCTGACTTTAGTTGCTGCATAAATTGCAATATCGAAGTGCTGAATTTTGTTCTCTGAGATCAAGTCCTGGGCAGCCCACTATGTGAATACTGATTTAGAGTGCTCATTTCCCGAGGGATGCCTGGTGGGCATTCACGGCTAACATCCCAAACACTGAAAATCATATCTAAATCCCGTTCTGTTATGAATCTAAACATGGAGGATTATCTTCTAATGCAAGTTCTATTCAAAACCCTGCTCGTTTGACTCTCACGTACTAAAGATTTATCTCATTAAATGGAAAGAACTTATTGTTATAGCCTCAGGTAGTGGTAAATAGAGTTTCATTTTGGGATTAAGTCGAGCGGAGGTGCTTACACGCTTTGTTTTCTAAGAACAACTTTATAAGAACAACGAGGTTCAAATGTCCAAAATGTAAGAATAATTTAAGAACACGCTCAGGCTGAGATTTAGAAATATAAAACCGATCTGTATGTTTTCAAAATGAAATAGTGACATTCGTGACTATGATAAGCAATAAAACACAATCGTTTCCCTCTAAACTAGACTATCGAATAAAATAAAAGCTAATTGCGTTGACGTGGGTTCGAATTTCGGTTATGATTTCATGGTTAGGTTTTGGGTCCCTTGGAAGCTTGTTTCGCAGTTTTGTTGTTCTGTCAAATAAAATAATAATGAACTGAAGAACAATTTAGACTGAAGTTGGTCGGTTCAAAATTAAGAACAACGAGATTCGGCCATATTATCTAGTTCTTCATTTTATATATATATATATATAAAAGCGTGTATTTATTGATACCATTAAGCCGTTTTCAAAACCTTTTTATTTTATACACTAAGATACAAGTTTGGGAGCTTTATGGGTTTTCGACTCCCACAATGCCTATAATAGTATTGAAACCGTTTCCCATCTCTCTTGGTACACTGATTTAGAAAGATTGACTAATCTGTTTATTCTCTCAAGGCCCAAAGCTTGCGTAATGCTTACAAATATTACCTAAGCAAAATATTTACCAAAATTCCAAAGTGGTTGAAAGAGTTCCAATTCTGCAACAAACAGATCTATCGATCTCTAACATTTCCGGTGCTTTCATGAACCAAATTGAACTTCAAGCTGATCAAAACAGTTGCAATCTTTAAAAATAATGATTTCCGCAGCACACATTTGATCAAAGAAACGACTGGACATCCCAATCAGTGCAACTTGGCGAAGTTCACAATATTTTTGCATTTCTTTATCCGAGTCTGAAGAGTTTAAAGTTATTGTTGTTGAATATCAAATCATATCCGCAAGTGACAGTTTCAACTAATAGACATAAATTGGACGGCTTTAAAAGCAAATCGCCCTCGGCAGCAGCAACTTTACACTGGCCAAGCTCGATAAAGAATGCGACAAAAAGGACAAAATGTCTTGTCGAAACGGATGTATAGAGTCAAGTTGAAATTAAAGATGGCCTACCATTCGGCTCAGTTGCTGCCGCAATATTTGTATGGGTGTTGGCCTAACAATTAGAAATATCGAAAACAAAGAGTCACTGAAAACTCGAATCTTCAGAATACTGAATTTGTTTCATTTTGTGACCTTGCATTTACATACACGATCTTTTCACGAAAGAAAACAAACTGACTAAACGTATGCACGAACTGTCGCTCGCACACGCAAACACGCGAACCATCCGGGAACAGACGGACATCTGCTTACATAGCTTTCAGTTTAAATGAGACGAAATGACGAAAATGGCTTTATATTCATTTCTAAGTTGTTTTTCTAAGTAATGAGTTTATCGACATATTGATGGCTCCGCCTAGTCATACATTAGAAATTTGACAAGTAGCTGGCTAGTCAAATGAACTCTCACAGTCAAAATATCGTTTTCTGGCGACCGAACGACTCATGAAAAACCGCTACTCACGGGACGACTGCGGGTCACAACATATTCGCAAGCACTCAACCATCAAGCTTGAAAAACTCAGTCAAGCTTGAAAATATCATGGCAAAAATAAACATTTTGGGGTATTCGCCGATAAAGTGTGTGAGAAAAACACGGGGAACTTCCAGCCGTTTTAGATACGCAAAATGAATCAAAATGTGCTGACAGGGAGCAGAAATTCGCACCTTACTTGGGTTAATGAGGCGCGTGTTTACCGTGAGTTAAACGTCTGGGTAACTGAACTACGGTCTATGAACTACAGAGTTGAACTCTAATATTAATACCCACCCAGTTCGTCAGCAAAATACGTTAACGAGGAATATTGCCCGGACTATAAATACGAAAATGAACAAGACTTTAAAACTGATGTTATGAATTCAACTATTACTACATGAGACATGCACGAAATCCGTGCAAGGAACTGGATAAAGGTATCAGTCGCTGCCATCTCCTCTCGAAACCTGGGCTTGTCAGTAGAGTTTACACTGTATTATCAGCAAATGAAAGTGGCTGCTACTTTAGGACTAGTTATAGAAAAGAGAAATTCGACTTCGTAGGATAGTCTAAAGTGTAATTATCAACGAATTGGTCGGTTGTTTGTGCTCGTTTCCCTAAGGCGAACTATCCCGTAGACAGCATGGCGTCTGAGACATTTCAATTTCAAAGATGTTCCCTCGCGTTCTATTATTAAGGTACCGCGCCGGAATGTTTCTCAGAAAGGGGTTCCTTTTTAAAATTATCCACTATCATCGTTCACAGGATGTAATATTCTTTCTATTTGCATATTTATCAAGTACAACGAGATTACGAGAGTATGTTTTCAAACGCCATGGTTTTTCGGACGAATTTACATTTTAGGCTTTAATATTCGATTCGTTCCCAGAGGCAGAGAGCTGTTTTGCAATCTCATGAAAACAAAATAACGACATTTTAATAACAAAACTACAGGAGAGCAAGAGCTTTGTCGTTCATACAATTTGACTTGAAACCGCGAAGCGGATGTAAAAAGGCTTCTCTTTTAGCTTATTCAAGCTTGATGTTGATCGCATTGTCTCGTTACACATCATAGGCGCTTGGCCGGAATGGCAACTGAATGAAATTTTACTTTTACTTATAATGCTGTGAATCGAGAAATGAACGTTTAGTCTTTCCAAATTCGAGGCTGGAGATTCTATTGGAAGAGTAAATATTTCAGCCATTGGGTAAGTTGGGTTATTTTTAATCAGATGTGAGAGACTCCAGGTGTTTCTAGTAATTTGCAAATGATTTAACGCTGAAAAGTCAGCGAGCACTCTATCAACCAAAATAGCAAAACCTATTTTCAAGAGCACGCGAGAACGAAGTTGTTATCTGGTAAAAAAACTAACAAACAATATACTTGATTCGATATCTCGAAGAAACACACAATTGTTTTGCTGTGAACACAGACTCTTTTCTTGAGGGAACATCATATTCACTCTCAATTTCCCTCAATTTATCTACGCTTGCTTTCAGCCTCAATTACAGTTTCAATCTACTGTTTGAGACGGACTGCAGAGTAAAACGAAATTAAACATTAAGTTCAAGAATAAATACTTGAATACAGCGCAGCTCAATTCCTTTTCAAAATAATTAGAAATATTGAGTCGGGTTTAATAGGAAGAATGAGCAAAAAAAATACTGAGTTCAGAACATTTTTTAAAAGAGAGGTCCACTAAAAAATGTCATAAACCTGTCACTGAATTTGTGGTGGAATCCGAAATAGCTTTGTTCATAACACATTTTCTGTCGTGTCAGTTTAAACTGTGGGAAACAAAAATAGTTGATGTGGGTGAAATGTGTTATGAAGCGACTAAAAACAATTACTTATTGTAGATAGCTAAAGGAAAAGAAACGTTTTGAAAAACACTCATTCATATATCTAGCAGGTACTGTACGACTTCTAAGAAAGCACCTTTAGGCTAATGTATACCACCAGAAAGAGTATATGTCAGCGAACTGAAAGCTTTGACAAAACTTTACATATTTTGGAATCAGTCCCATTTAGATATATGAATTTTTTATAACTTCGCTCTTATCTGGGCTGGCTAGCTGCAGGCTAATAGACAAGCGATCCCAAATTTGGATTCGCTGTGGATGTCTGCTTCTATTGCTGATTAATGGATTACTGAAAACCTCAACATAAAAAGATAAATAACGCCCGAGATAATTGCTTCACAATCAATACATTGAGCCTTCTGTTCGTTCTAGCATAAAATAATTTACTAATTTGAATATGGAAAAACGGCTCGTGCGAATGCTTCCAACGAGTCACGCGAGATATTTTGTACAACACACGCCTAGAAAACTACAATAAAACCACGCGGACCCGTACAAACACGACAGAAACTGTTAGATTTTAGTGGAAAAAGCACCTGTAAAATATCTTTGACATTAAAGCGATTTTGTTTAACATTTTTGTGTCTGTCATTCACTCGTGGGACTTTGCAAAACCAGTGAACCTGTTCGGCTATCCGATCGTTCTGCGCGCGTGGTTCAACCGGCCACGCAAACTGAAAATCGCTTCTCCGTTTGCTTGTGAGGAAGCGAAATTTAAGCTCTCTGATAATCCGATACCCGAGCTATCTATTTTCTTTAATGAAGATAGAATTTGTAGAAATTTAAAAACTGTCATTGACAGGAAGGAAAGAAGAAGTTTTACGCCAGTAGACTGTATTGTGTTTTGCAAATGAAGAATGAGTGAAGCCTTATAACATGAGACAAACATCCCGACTCTAGATTGTCGGATAACTTTTCAGAAACGGCGCTACCAATACTTTTTGACGAAATTCAATCCTCTGACGGACCAGTCCCCATGGTATATGGTAAGCAGGAGGTCCACAAATTTCTTTTGTACAAATTGAAACAAATTGCAAATTCATAGCCGCAGCATATTAAAATGATTGCTTTTGCTTGAGTTCCGTGTTGGTCAATGCCCGTGTGTGAACGCTGATGTTATTGTCCGTGGAGTGGCTAGTACTAGAATAAAATGCTTACCGCTCTATATGTTTTCTTCTGTCCGACATGAATCCCTCTCTCATTGATGTGAACAGCGCTGATTACGTCGAAGAACTCTTCTGCCACAGCTACTCTCCTGTATTCGATTCTCTGAGCTCGTAAACCCGTCTCGTGATCATAAGGGTACATCGCTTCGTTGCTCTGTGTAAAACCGCGAAAGAACGATCCAAAACTCGCTTTTTGACTGGACTGAAGTCAATAAAAAGGACAAGGGGATAAAACTGAAAAAAATGGTGTCAACTTACTCGTGTGTGGGGCACTTTGACAGGTACATATAAAATGCCATAGCTCTGTCCGTCCTCCGAGCTAGTGATCCGAAATCCTTTAGATTTGACCCAAAAGCGAAATTTTGCATCCGTGTCCACGCCGGGCTCCCCAAGTAAATACATACAAATTTTGTTATACTTGGCTTGCGTGATTGTCTTTGTGCGGCTATTTTCTCCGTAGTTGGCCTCAACCCATCTTTGAAAATTACGGCGAAAAGAGCTTCTTTCAATCGACATTTTGCCATGAACGTCTAAAACCTAGTTAGCGAGGGCCAAATTTCCGATCGACTGAACTAAAAGAGCTTGATCATGTTTGTGGGACTGGGAGTAAATTGGCTGTGACCGGTTTGAATTTCATTGGCCAGTTGCTGGTGCATTGGAAGGGCTTCCCTTTTAGTCACCCAATCCGAGGCCGCTTTACCAGATGTCCCGAAATCGAACAATATTGACAGCGATCTTTGCATAATTTGCTATAATTAAGTGGCTACTGCTATGTTCTCTTTGTTGAAATCGACCACCGAAATGACAGTTAATGAGTTACTTTTGTCATTTGCACCTAACAGAGCACGAACGAAACAGACTCCACAAAAAGAGTTTAAGCAGCGCAGTTCCACGGGCGTCCCAAGAGTAAAAAAATAACACGCAAACTGTTTGGTCTTAACATCTTTCAGACACGCTAAACTCGAAGATAAACACGCGATCGCGTAATTTGTAAGAAAACATCACAGATTCATTTACACAACTCCGTATAAGCTTAAGTAAGTACATTGCAGAAGCGTGCGATCTCGGTCCGGCCAAAATGCAAATATTAAAGGTGCATTTTTAGTGTTGGCGCTGTCCGGAAAAATATCCCGGAAACTTGAATTTCAAATAAGCTGCATGTCAACTGAGATAGGAGCCATTAAGGCGCCTTAAAACGGCTATTAAAGCAAGTTCATAACGAAAACATCCCAAGTTCTATTATATAGTAAGAGCTATTTGAGCGACACACTTGTAGTTATATGTGCACAGAATAATGTAAATAGATTTTAGTGATTGTTTGTCGAATATATTTTCGTTTGATAGAAGTGTAAATACAAACTGAATGATCAAATTCACGTGTGTGAAGTGAAGACATATGCAAACGATATTTACATGAGTAAACAGTTGTGAAATATGTGTTCAGTGGAACCGAACTCTGTTGAGATCTGAACAACCAAGGCCCACACTTCAACGGCTAACATCAACAGCAACACTACAGGGTTGAAAAGCATCAGAGGTGTGAAAATCTAAACACGATTTTAAGTGAATATTTTGGTACAAATACAATGGTTAGAGATAAATTAATGCCAACAAACTTATTTCCATCTCTTTGTGCAGCGAATGGCACTAAACAAAAGATGGACCATATTTCAAACGAAGCGTGGCGAAAGGACATTAATAAAATGCTCACGCGAAATAAACGTTTTCAGCTGTTCCTATTTTTGTACCGAAAAGTAAAAAGTGAGGCCAAAATTATACTTGTTCACGTTTTATATTTAGGATTTCATGCTGCTATACCATTTAAAATCAAGGTAATCGGCAGAAGGATTCCAATAATTTAAACTTTAAACACGGCGGGTGAATTCTAAACAAAGTGAATGTAGTCAGGATGGGTGCCGAGACGAGAGTGGACGCTAGTTTACCAATTCTTTGCCAGTAGATTAAAGAAGCTTTTCATTACTACATTTGATCGCCATTTGATTTAAGAAATTCTCATCACAGACTTGCTCGCGCAACGACAACGAAGGAGTTGTATTTCATACAACAACAAACTTCCGCGGAGTGAATTGTAATTTAAAGATTTGCTACTCGCCTCTACACTCAAAGAGAAAGTTTCAAACTCAACTATTTTTCCATTTCGCTTATATTTCTATTGAAGAAAACTGAGAAGCCCTGCTGGAATAAAAGAAGCAGATATATTTGGGCTTGGTGATACTTTGGAAAAACATTGCTTGAGATTGTCAATCACGAAATTAGCGCGCGGTCTTGGGGATTTTGGAACACAACTGGTATCACAACAACTAAATAGGTCAGTATTCGAGATCTTTTCTTCCTTTGCAAACAGCTGATCCCTGATAAAGCAGTTCAATTCGGATCATTGGACTAGTAGTGGAAATAGCCCCCCAGCACAATGAAGTAAGCGTTGCAGGAATTGACAAGAAAAACATATCCATTATGGCGCGAACTTTGCATCCAGCGCGATACCAGAATTATACCAATAGGCATTTGTATACGCAGGTAAAACGTTTATGAATGGCTCCAGTTTGTAGCGTGTTCGGATGAAATTTCGTATTTGTATGTCCTTTAAAAAGTTCAACAAGTGATAAGCTCTCATCATAAATTATGAAAAACGAAAGACAATTACAAACCAAGGGGCAAAAGCAAACTAAACAAAAAGTATGTAACAAAACAAACACACTTGAAATAATATTTTTAGATTGTTCGTCAGTTTCATCCGCGCTTTTAGCTAAGCTGTAATGGTCTTTGAGGAGCAGTGACAGCTTTAATATTGGACCTGTATTGTAGACAAAGCGATAACGTCACCGTTCCTATCACTAACTCGAGCACTTCAATTCAGGATCTGCATGAACCAGAATGAGATAATAAATTCTCTTGGCATTAAATATTCAGAAGTGTCGCCTTATTGGATTATTGTAATGTGTGTGTGGGATGACGGGCCGCTAGAGAGAAAATTTGCTTATAATTGATAAACGGCATTATGCATTTCAAACGAAAATGTATATTCTCTTCTACGTGAAGTACTCTCCCGGTGTGTTTTAATTCACTCAATAGCATACTGGGTCTAATACACATAATATTGGGATATATCTCCACTGATCATCATTTTGTAAAGAACCTGCAAAGGCAATACTAGTACAAAGTTTCTTTTGAGAACGGACAAAAAATTGCATAGCGGTGGCTGAAGTAAGTTACCCAGGCAAAATTAAAACACTTTCTTAGAACAAATTATTTAGTCTTAGAACACAAGGCGGGAAGAAAAGATATATCTTCAAGGATATTGTGTTCTAGATGTAACATTTTCTTTACAATGACCTTATAGAACTATTGAATGGAGTCAAATCGGCTGTTGAACACAGCGGCTCAGTCGGCGGGCATGATGGATGATAGCGGATAGGAGGCTTGTCGACACGGCGTCAATATGCTATAGCGATCCCAAAACCAAGACTGCGAATTACGCAAATTTTTTACATTTTTCAAGTTAAGAAAGAAGGCACACTATACTTTCTTCGAATAAAAATGGTCGAGAAGTAAACACTGCATTGCGACCTGCGCGTTAAGACTTAAGTGTCGTTTGAACAATGCGGGTCATTCGGGAGCGAACACCGGAGGTTTGTGTAAGTAAAACATGGCTATAAAATGTGATTGGTGCATAGAATTGTTTGGATGATACCAGCTGCTCGTTCCATTAACGTACTAAGTGAAGTCGAAGTTGCCACTTCTAGGTCATTACAAATTTAATCAGAGATAAGTTTGGCGTGACATGTTGTTAGTCGGATGGCCAACGTATGAGTGGTTAACTGAAGATCTCATCTACTGCAGAAAGCGTCTGCTCGCTGCAATGAAACACAGATGATAGTTGTTTACCTCAGTACCGGGCGCTTGCTAATTTTGGATTAACACGAGAGATTGGATATGTCAGCGAGAATATGAGTTCACGTGCGTACGCGCGAGTGTGCGTGTCCATACCATCCGTGTGTGGGTGTGTGCACATGTACATATGTGTTCGAGTGCTTGTAAATTTATTGTGTGTTTATATATGCGTATATTTAGCAATTATTCTCCGAAGTGGAGGTGAGTAGCGTAGGATATTCACCGAGCCGCGAATGAATATACTATAGCTGTTCACCGACACTGAGGAGAATAATTGTTTTAGCATATACCAAACTAGTGAATCAGTGAAATATTATTATTATAATCGC
>JANVCH010046987.1:0-11242 GCA_025505405.1 Epizoanthus rinbou
CAGCGGGGGCGGGGGAACGGGGGGCCGGAACCTAAACCTAACCCTAACCCTAACCCTAAAGGTAGGTACCAACTGCAGGGGTGGGTGTTGGATCAGTGGAAAGGAAACAGGGGGGAGGGGGGAAATGGGGGCCGGAACCTAACCCTAACCCTACCGGAGACTGTAGCGATTTAAATAGTATACAACTGAAACGTTCTTGTATTCTGAATTTAAAATTTTAGATATTAAAAATGTTCATACAATTGGCTTTGTGTGCACCTAGCATGTCAGAGTTTAACCTATCTGATGATAATCACATCGGTCGAAACAATCTAATATGTGTTTACAACCTTTTGGTATGATTTACGTATTCCAATGCAGTACAAGACAGGTGTTTGAAAACAAGGTTGAAATATTACGGAAGTAATTCTTGCACAAAAATGGCAGAGATAAATTTCAAAATGAGTGAAAGACGTACATGCTATACTACCGCTACTTATTGTTGCAACCATTATTTGGAGTTAAGAGCCACAATGCATCTCTTTCTGTTCCAATTTTAACAGTAGAAATTTTGTTTTGCTAATCAGAGCTAAGCAGTGAGAGTACAACACAAGAAGAGTCATTGAAAGCAGACAGTGATAAATATTCAGTGAGTCAAGAGAGTTCAGCTGAATCCCTGAATCCGGGCACCGTTCCTCTTGGTGAGGAAAAGCTACCTAGTGAAGACGCCGCTATATCGGACAGATGCTCAGACATCTGTAGCAATGAGGCTGATTCGACTGTCTCGACTGTAAGCATGGATGTACTTCAAAAGAGCATTCCTGACTCAATAGCGGACGAAGGTTCATCAGAAACTAAATCAAACGCTCCTCTGCCGTCATCAGAATCTCGTGTCCCAAATGTGGTGTCCGCTGGTGACCCCCTTGTGGAGACATGTGGAGATCCTCCTATGGAATGGGGTTGTGAACCCACTTTGGAGTTGGGCATTGAACCCCCTGTGGAGTTGGGAATTTCTCAAACTGCAAATACAGCAGCGGAGCCTGTTGTAATGGAATTATCAGTCGACGAAACCAATCTGGAGGATAAATCATACACTCCACCACTGCCAGCCACGAGAGACTGGCTTGAAGACGTGGAAGATAAGGAGACCCCCAGACGAGCCACTCACCCCAAGAGGACTGTATTGTTCAACAGCAGAGAACAGGAGGGCGCTCAAGATGCCGTCCAAACTGATGAGAGCAGCAAATACGAGGAACAGAAGGCAGAAGTTGTTGATATAACTAGTCTTGATGACATAAGCACGGAAGATTCTGTATCGAAAAACGAAAATCCAGAAATTGGTTGTGAGGAGTTGCCTGATAATAGTAGCGGTTTTTCAAAGGACTTTCCTGGCGATTTAGACCAAAATATATCAAAAGACGAGAGAGAAGAGACTTCTGATTCCCAGACAAATGACGTCCCGAGCAACAATGCGGCCTATTGTAATAGCGGGGTAGAAATGACGGAAACCTCTGAATCAAGAAAGGAATTCTTACAAAGCTTGCACTCGCTAACGGAACTTGCCACGCCGGAGGTGCTGCACGGGCTCTCGAGTGGAGAAATATTTGAAACTCATCAAGAACTCTGTCGACTGATGTCAGATGTGGTACATGTACTGAAGGAACGATGCAAATCCCCAATGTGAGACTCATCTCCAATTTAGAATTAGCTGTTCATGGGGTGACGAACACATGCATCGGTATATAGAACCGTTAGCTGAAACAGTTTTGAGAACAATAAATTTAGTGTAGAAATCGTGCTTTTGCAAATTATTAGTTATACCTTTCATGTTTTCCCTAGTTTTGAAAAGCTCAGACATGTGTACAACAGAACTGAGCGCACAAATGCAAAGAGACATTCTCTTGATAGTCTATAGTGACATATATTTATCATAGTAAACAATGAGTTTGTAAACTTTGCATAACTATCAGTTCTCATGTGTCGTACGTCAGTTGTTTGAAATGGCAATTTGTAGACGTGATTGGCTGTTGATTAAGGTTTATTTTGAACTCGTACACAGTTGGCATTGAATTAAAATTAAGAGTTGTTTTAAAATTGAAAGCAGGGTTCGTACGCCTCCTGGAATACTCTGGATGTTTTTCCTTCCTGAAAGATGCTGGAATTCTATGCTGATTCCTGGAAAACTACTGAGAAATCAAGTGAAAAAGAAAATTTTCGGGAAATTTATTTTTGTATACCTGTTTTTGACTTCAAAACACTTCTGGAAAACTCCTGAAAATGTCGAAAATAAGACTCCTGGAAAGTCCTAGAATTTTGGAACTTAAAAAGGTATGCAACATGGGAAAGGCTGTTTTCATTTGACCAATGCTGTGACATCGGGTAATTTAAAGACAATCGTAGATGTGTATCTAGAGGGTATTGCACGGTGGCGAACAGGCATAGGGTCCCTCAATATCACACGAGTGAGACTTCGAATGTATATTGCTGTTTTGCCGCTATTTTTTAGTATTGGTACATTGGCAAAGTCGGAAATGTGCAGCCAGGTTGAATCCCGCAAGAAAATCCTCAAGTGAAGCATATCCTGGGATGTGAATTGGAGTCAAGAAATAACGTGAATTTTCGGGTAGCGCGATTCCAGTGATCTGAATAATAAATTTGATTTTCTTCACAACGATCTCGTTTGTTATCGCACGACTTGAGGTTGTGAAATAGTTTTAGTTTTTTGATTATTAACTACTGAGAGTAAAATAACTAATACGCGATGGTGATTATGTTGAAACCAGCCGGAATAGCAAAACATTGTATTACAGAGTTCGCACTTCACCTGGAATTCCTGGATTATTGTAGAGAAAGTTTTGAAGTTAACGTGCCAGGACGTGTACAAACTATTGCTAGTGTTTTGGTATATTAATCAGTCCGTTTGGAAACATATTTAGCAAACTTTACATCGGAATTTAGAAATCCGGTTGTTTTGTAGTTGGTTGAGGGAGCATATCAAAATACATACCGTGTTGGGTAGGGGTGGGGGCTATTGGAGTCAGTACTCCATGTGGAGTAGGGGTGAAGGCTATTTGGAGTCAATACTCAGTTCTTGAATGTCTTCTAAATTTAGTGGTACAATCTAGAAGTAGTTACGCCTTCTGCTTTGTAATTACACTCTCATTTCGTTTTCTACACTAAGAACATTTGCGAGATACGCACCTGTTCCCGGAAGAAATTACTTGAGGCCGGGGTGACTGAACTATAGCAAATGTATGAAAACTTGGCGCCAAGCCTCGATTCAAAGTTTTGGTTCTCGAGAATTGACCGTAATAAAAAAGATGGCGGCTGTACATTTAACCACAATACCTTGCGAACCTAACACGTATATATTTTTGCGAAATTCGTCCCTGTACTAAAAATTGTGAATGCTAGGTTTGAAGTTTTTAGGGCCTTGCAGTGTATTTTTATGAGTGTTTTTAAAGTTTTTGTGCGCTACGAATTATGGGCCAATGTACCAGTCGCCAACATTTTTATTATGGTCCATTCGAGCGTATCTCGGAATGAGTTATTGACCTGTTTCACTATTGTATCACGTGTTTTCTTCAGTGTAGTAAAAAAAGTGATTTATTTTGCTGATAACGCTTCAAATCCATCCATTTTATTATTATATTTGATTCTTATTTTTATACCAATAATCGGAAATGTAACAACGAAGCGTCTCAACTGGCCTGAAATGTGGTTTGTTCACATTTTGTTTCCCCCACTGTAATACTTCTATACAACGTGCCATAGTCTTTTTAGAGGCAGAAGGTTGCAGTTTGCGAACCATTTGCTCAATTCTGTAAAAAGCAAACACTCTGTGACGTGCAGTGAATTGGCTAATTTAATTATCGTAAATCGACGAACCCTGATATTACTGTAACTATTATAATTTGATAGCTAATAATAGCGAATGGTAGCTAATGATAGCGAATGGTAGCTAATGATAGCGAATGGTAGCTAATGATAGCTAACGACATGCATTAGGGTTCTAATATGTGACTTTTTCTCTCTTGCTTTGTATCTCAATGCTCCAAATATTAAAACTATTGTACTTTACTGTTCATACTTCGCTGAAGTTTTATCAACCGCTTAATATTATCGAAAGAAGCAAAAAAACATGTGAGAATTCTTATCTCTCGTGATTAATTTTCCTTAGCTGTCTGGCTGTCGCAAATCGCCTTTTACTATTGATTTTTTTTATGTTGCTGGACTACTGTCTGTGTTGACTGCTATCGTGGAGTCTGTAAGTCCGCGTATCCGTAAGAATAACGATAGAGTCAATGAATTGCAAAGGTACTGTGCACTATACACATGAACCAGCGGGTACTTCGATCATTGTCTTGGGTTGGCCATATTTCTTTCGATATAAAATACCTCATAGAAAAGCGAAACGCTTGCATATAGTATAGAAAAAGTCCAACAATTTTGAACGTCGCCATCATTAGAGATATCAATTTTTCTTTCCATAGAAACAATTTGTGTTCTTTGACTTATTATCAGCTTATAAATGTTAACATTTGTAATGGCAATTTTAAAAACTGAAAATAAAGACTTATATTATACTGAGTCAGTGTAACGTGTACTTGATTTGTGCTCTGACACTTCGTTTGAAGCTTCCATTGATGTCCGGATATAGTTTAAAGTGTCGAGGACATGGAACAGGTTTAGGTGGATAAATATGAAGACCATCTTATTGTTGCACAAGTCTCGCAATTCATTGTTATCTGCTGAAAGCCCCGGCAAGTGTGAACCCATATAATTATAAAGCAGCATTTTGTGCGATCGAAGTCGACTATATATTGTCTAAAGAGCTCTATAAGACTACAAACGACGAAAGTTCTGAATACTCATTTAAGGACATGGTTTTACATTAGATATTGAAGAGGCGGTCAGTCACGTTTCCCAAAGACTAAACTAATAAAATCTGGGTACATAATCGTACAAGTTGAACACACACATTGTTTTGAAAGCTTTAAAATTTAGCTTTATCGCAAATTGTCTTGTGCTTGTATTTCCGTTCCTGGGTTGTATACTTAGGTATACCCAGGTTCTTATACGGGGAAACTGTGTACCAGTTCGGGTTAAATGTTCACTTGTTAGACACTCGTAAGTACCTGGAGCAGGTGACGGGCGACTGAATGGCATGATAAGAAGACAAACGTCATTAATTACAAATATAATTTGGAGACAGCATTAATTTCACGTTTGTAAAGTAAAAACTAGTCGGAAACAAACGAAACCCTGTTTTAGGAAAGTTAATTTACATTCATTTCTGGTATGGTTGAGTTGTTTTGTTAGTACAAAACAACACCAGATTTCAACACCTGCTAGGAATCAGGAATTGATCGAAGGTAACCAAGCATTAAACGATCTCGTAATGAAATTATCCAAATTAATAGTTTTTTAGTATCTGCAATTAATAAAAAGGAGTTGAGATTTTTCTATGAAATTTGCAAATGCTAGTTTTTTGTTGGATGCCGTGCCGAGCCAGTGAGAAGTGGTAAGATATCTATTTGGAGAAATATATTTAATGTTGCTTTGAATTTTAAAGAGGAAATATTTATAAAGATATAAAAAGCAAATACGATACCACGTGAGTTGGTTTCAAAGCAAATAATTGATCATATAAACTACTAGAAATTAACTTGTTTGTTTTGTTAATATCAAAGGAAACAAAAAGTAAATTTTGTGACGTTTTGTTAAAACAAGTCTCGTTCAGCCAATGACTGTCGATGTTTAACTCAAATTATTGCGGTGTTGGGGTTTAAATCGTTCGCTGCTTTGCACACGCGTCGATGGCCAGCTCCCAATGCATCGCCGATCAACACAGTGATTTGCTTTGAAAAGCGTTTCATCATATTCTTGCCCACTTGTTTCAGTATTAAAGTCTTTCTATTGATAGTCTCCAACAGCAGCAAATGGCTAGCCGCTAACACAGACTAGCAGGTCACTGGGACAAAAGGATGAGATGTCACAAGAACGAACCAAGAAAAAAACGGTCAGTAAATTCATTGAAAATTCTTAGCGAAGGGTTTATCCTATTGTAGAACAGAAGCGAACTTTTTTGACTTTGTAAATATGTATTGAAGTTTAATGAATAGTGCTCGGTAGATCTTCCCAGCTACGGAGAAGTTTACTTTTTATCAGGAGAAGGTAGTTTTGCTCAGTGAAGTGTATCTTAATAATCACAGTTTACTTCCGTAGCTCGTTGAGGTGACCCTACACTAAAAATCTCGTATCAAATCAAGTGATACATTTTCTCTGCAGAATGCACGGCTCTCTGACCCTTTTTTAGTATCGTGTAATCTTTAGTGATAAAATTGCATTTAATTAATTCACTTCACCTTTGTTGGTTTTGTTTATAGTTTGTTGCTATCCAAAATTTCAAAACAAAGATTCGGTGGTTGTTTTGTTCGCAGCAAGTGACGTTCTGTTTCATAGTGAACGGATCATTATTATTATTATTCGCTAATATATTCTGCTATGTGAGATGTCTAGCATTCCAAGACACTGATGTGAATACAGCATATTTGCTTAAGATGGACACCCCCTTAAAACGGACACATTAAAATAGGCAGAATTGGACAATCCTCCAGTCATTTTAATTTATTTTTATTAAACACTAAGCAAAATGGACACCTCGCTACAACAGAACACTTTCGAGAACTTAATAGACAGTGAATTTTTAGACTGAGACTAGAGTAAAGATATTTTAAATCATATACACCATCGAAATTGGTCAATTTCCCGAATGTATAGATATTTTTATGGTCTGTGTCATAACTGGTTCATCTATTTTGTGCTAATTTGCTTGTGTTTTATAATATTTTTGTCATGTATCCTTACATATTTCAATCTAAAACTCATTAGTAATAAAGGTATTTGTTTTTGTAAAGTGGCTGTTTCGTGAAAAGAAACAAAACTGTTTAGTATGTTCTTGATTAATAGAACGCCCAATGATCAAGAACATACTAAACAGTTTTCTTAAAAGACCGATAGTTGGCGCTGGCTGTTATGACTGAAATGAGTTATCCGTCTAAAACGAGCTATCTGACGGGTTTATCGGTCTGAGGAGGGTTATCCGTCTGAAACGGGTTTTCTGTCTGAGACGAGTATCCGTCTGAGATGTGTTCTCTATCTGAAATGAGTAATTTATCTCTAGTGTTAAGACGGCCAGTAATAACGAATGAGCGTTTATTTGTGCTTGCAGTCATTTACGGACGTCATTTCCCAAGTACTCCTGGTATGTGGCACCCTACTAGCCGTCGCAAATGGCTTCATCCCTTCATTCAGTGCTATGATTTACGGAGGACTCACGGACGAACTCATGGCGCGTGTTGGTAACTGCACTCCAGTAGAAATGATTCCTTCTACTGCCACTGAGAGAGGCTTTATAGAAACGAACATAACGGCAACAAATACTAGTGAGGGACACGGGTTCAGATGGGTTGGAGTTATAAATGGAACCAACATTACCAAAGTAATAATCAACAAGAAGGGGATGGGTGGGAAGAGCATAAATGGAACTGGTGAGACGAGAAATAGTACAAACATCACTAGGGCAGAAACAAAAGAGAAAAAGAAGATTGCAATTGGTTTAGTGACATCGATCGAGAAGAACGTCAACGTGACAGAAGGGCCAAACACAAATGGAACAGGAGGCATCTCAAACAAACCCAACGGGACGAGCGCGGCGGGGATTACTATTGAAAAGAAAGTTGAAAAAGAGACAAATGTGTCCAGGAAACCGAGTTTGCCAGAGCGAAGAAAACAACAACCAAAACCAACAACACGAACGCCTCAACTTCCAACGACAAAAGCTCAAAAAGGTGAAACTGGAACGGTATCTCCTATTGTTGTGATAGGCAGAGTAGAGAAAATCCCAAAAGAGCCAAAACCCATTGAAATCAAAGTGGTTAAAGAAATCGAACTGGGATCTGAAAAGCACAAGAAGGAAGAACACAAAGATACATCAAATAGTGAGATAGAAGAGCAAAGACTGCCAGATGTAAGTGAGAAAACTAAAGAGGATAACGAAGTGAAAAGCGATCATAAACTCTTTAACAACGAGGTAGAAGTGAGAATCGAAAACCCGAATGAAGAAATAGAAACAAATCCGTCGCAAGTATCATATGCTGCCAAAAACTCTGAAACTTGGGAGCAAGAAAATGTGAAAAGGAATCCGTTTGATAATGGCAGTCCAGTGGAAGGTCTCAAATTAGAAGATGGAAATGAAAACATGGGAATAGAAAGTATAGGAACTGATTCTATTCCAGTAATTGCCAAGCTACCAGTCGCAAGTCCTGAAACAACTCCAAGAAAGAATTCAGACTTACAATCCAGCTGGGTATTGAGCACAGTGCAGAGAATAGTGCGCAGAAGTTACGATGGTTTGTGGTCGTACCATCACTCGACAAACGGTGTATCGACACCAGAAAATCCTTCAAAATACAGTAAAATAAATGCCGTTTGGACTGTGAAAAGAAAACTTGCGGAACGGGCGCTGAACAAAACTCGGGAGCAATTTACAACTAAACTTGCTAAACGGTCAATCAGTAGTAGTGAAAATGCGCTAAACAATATTACCAGAACTATTTTTATAAATATAAACGGCCCCAGGACGAAAAGATATGCACTCTCTAATGGTATGAGAGTGACAAGTCGCGTGACCGGTGATCCCGTTAAGGAATCAAACTCTATCAGCACTAGTCTGAGAAGCAGCTCAACGGGCATGACGAGTACAGCAGTTCCACGTTCAACTGCAATACCTGCTAAAGTTACGGACTTTAGTGGTACAAATGAAAGTATTACTAGTTCGAACAAGACTCGCACTAATGTGACAAACACTGATGTGAGAAATGGAAATGTTACCGTTACAAATACAACTAGAGCTAGCGTTACAAACACTCATGTTGCAAACATTACAAAGGGGAACATTACTGCTACAAGTAACGCAAGTAGCAATTCATTGGTGAACGGATCAAAACCTATCATCGGTTCAGCGAACGTTACAATGAATATAACAACAGCAAACGTAACCGGGATTAAAGGGGAGAATATAAGCTTGCCTTTAGCAAACATAACCGGCATTAGAGAAGAGAACGTAAGCTTGCCTTTAGCAAACATGACCATTTGTATGACCGACGCAGAAGTAGAAGAAAAAATGAAAATGTACGCCACGTATTATCTGTACGCCGCACTGGCAACTCTCCTGTGCGCTTATGGGGAGATCCTCTGCTTTAATATCGCAACACAAAGACGAGTAAATACGTTGAGTGTTGACTTGTCAGAAGATATGTTGAAGAGGGGACCGGCGTTCTTTGACACTACGCTGCACGAGGGAATGCCGGATCTTGGAGAACTGGGGTACGGCTGCTACTGAGAATACAGTTGTTACATTTCTTGTTTGTTTGTTTGTTTGTTGTTCACCCAGTCGCTATTACGTTATTGTCATCGTCATAATCATTATCATCATTCTTCTTATCAGTATGGTTTCGTTATTATCATCATCGTCATTATCATATCATTATCAGAAATAATTATCGATATCGTTATCGCTATCGTTATCGTTATTGATGTCATTGTCGTTGGGGATTTTACCCCACGATAGTTGCGTTTGTTATTACTTCAATGTTTGTATCTACCATTAGGAAAAACCTTATTCTCGTAATAGTTCATTCATTAGAAGGTATTGATGGCAGCTCAAACTCACTAACCATCTTTTATTCAAATCCTTAGCAAAGTCAACATTGACTCGGATGTCGCAATGCCAATACCTGATGGTGGTGATGCTTTGAAACAGGCTGGCGGACTAGGCGCAGAAGTTGCCTGTATGATTCAGGGCGTGGCCAGCTGTACATCCGGGTTCTTGGTCAGTTTCATCCAGAACTGGAAAGTTACTCTGACAATGATGGTGGCGGTTCCTGTTCTGGGAACAGTGAAAGCTGTTGTCGATAAGGTATGAAAGACCTGTGAATTGGGCAGCAACCCAAGAGGTAGACAGCAACCCATCAGGTAGGAACCGATCAGGTAGACTGCAACTCATCAGGTAGATGACAACCCATCAGGTGGACAGCAACCCATCAGGTGCACAGCAACCTATCAGGTAGACTGCAACTCATCAGGTAGATGACAACCCATCAGGTAGACTGCAACTCATCAGGTAGATGACAACCCATCAGGTGGACAGCAACCCATCAGGTAGACAGGAACCGATCAGGTAGACTGCAACTCATCAGGTAGATGACAACCCATCAGGTGCACAGCAACCCATCAGGTAGACGACAACCCATCAGGTAGACAGCAACCCATCAGGTAGGCAGGAACCGATCAGGTAGACTGCAACTCATCAGGTAGATGACAACCCATCAGGTGGACAGCAACCTATCAGGTAGACTGCAACTCATCAGGTAGACGACAATCCATCAGGTAGACAGCAATCCATCAGGTAGACAGCAATCCATCAGGTAGACAGCAACCAATCAGGTAGGCAGCAACCCATCAGGTAAACAGCAACCCGTCAGGTAGGTAGGGACCCATCAGGTAGGTAGCGACCCATCAGGTGGTAACTTTTCAAGCTGCCATCCACACACATTACTCAGGTTCAGTGTAGCTCCAACGAACGCCTATTGTATGGGGCTAAATAAAACTCAAATATTCAGTTCGCAAGGTCTCTGTATAGAAAGTGAAAGGCAAAACATGGTAGGCTTGCCTATGCGTACTAACCTATGGTTTGCTAACTAGGCGGAAGAGTTCATTAAAGCACGCAAGGAAGACATGACGCAACGATCAAAATCCCTGGCTAAGAAAAGTTTAGGCTCAATGAAAACCGTGGTCGCAAATGCTGGACAAAAGGTGGAAACGAACAAGTAAGAAACAGCAAAATAAAACATATTTTCAGTGGCGAATTTTGGGTTGGTAATCGGCCCATTACACTGCACTGGTCATTAGATTTTGAGCTCTGATTGGCCATGCAAATATAACAGGTGTTATTTGTTTCTGAAGCCTAATTAACGGCTTAATAAACTCCCAAGTAATAAATCAACAACGACAAGGATGAATGTGTGAATACTCAGAAACTGTTACTGTCATAAATAATAATTATAATAATAATATGAGGTTGCCAATGAGAATGACTTTGTTGACGCCTGCCATGAGGGGGTACTCCGAGTTGTCGGGAGAGGGGGGTACGAACCGCGCAATGATACCGGTGGGACGCGGCGTCCGCCTTCGACGCGAG
>JANVCH010047098.1:0-11242 GCA_025505405.1 Epizoanthus rinbou
GGTGACTGTTGTATCGACTACTCTCTCTGGTAGGTCTCTACCCTCAGTAGAATTATAGTAAGGGTGACTGTTGTATCGACTACTCTCTCTGGTAGGTCTCTACCCTCAGTAGAATTATAGTAAGGGTGACTGTTGTATCAACTACTCTCTCTGGTAGGTCTCTACCCTCAGTAGAATTATAACAAGGGTGATTGTACCGTCTTTTTAAAAAGTTTGATGACATAAGTGGTTATACTGTCTGTTCATCTTATAGCGCTGCAGATCTGCTCTAGTATTCCTGTAAAACCACATGCATTTGATACGAAAAATAAAAACTTTGATGCTATAAAGTTTGATCAATATCACACCATACATCTTTAGGGCAATGACTTGATGTGCCCTACAATTTGGGTTGGAAAGTTAATTGCACATGCATAGTGGATGAAATGTCGTGGTTGTCAAGTGTTACAAGCGCGGGGAGTTTGCTGTCTGATTGTCCTAAAAAACACCGACCGTACATCGAAGTCAAACCTGTTGTTCTAGTACAAACACTGAACTCGTTCTTCCATGTTGTTTGCTATTCTACGTAAGTTTATTCATTTTACGCATTTAGTCATTTAGAACTTGTGAAGTACACACGTACACAAGAATACACACCTAATTGACCGAAGAAGACAAATCTTTTGATATTTCAGATCACTCTATCCAAGCCAGAATGTGTTTCATTTGACCAGTGAAGCGCATGGTCACACCGGCAAATTTGGTGCTCCTGATTAGAATTTGCGAAACTTTAAACTTATCGACTAAAAACTGTTAAACGATGATTGGGGAAAAGGGAGTCAAAGCACTGAGAAAGGAAAACGAAGAACTAAGGAATGAAATCCACTATTTGAAGGAAAACCTTCAAACAATCAAAGATGAAATGGAACAACAACAAAGTCAAAATCAAATTCACCAGAACAACTAGGAATTTGAGCGACCAGGGCAGGAAGAAATAAGGGCAGTGGAATCTGTCTGCGGGCAGGACGATGAGCTGGCTGCATTTAAAGTTGAGGAACTTAAGGAACTCAAAATGATGAATGCGAAGATTGGCAAAATATCGGAAAGATGCGATGCAATAAGCTCGTGTATTGAAGCAATGGAAGCATACTCGTACCAGTACAACATTAAGATAGTAGGCGTGCCATTGGCGTTCGGACAAACGACCGACAAAGAGACGTCAGAAAGTACAGCCGACCTTTGACTCAGACTATTCTCCGCGCTGGGTATAAAGGACATTTCGAAACAAGACAACGACACAGCCCATCGCGTCCCGTCGAGAAGAGCTACAAGTCGACCCGACGCCATCATATGCAAATTTGTACGTCAACTGGCTAGAGAAAAATGTATGGCAGCCAGGAACTGAGAGGCGACGAATATCCAACCGGAACACCTTGGCTTCACGGAAGATATGTCCCTTGGGCACATCAGGATTTTCGACCACTTGACTCTTAGGCTTCAAACACTACTCTTTGAAGCAAAGACGTTTCAAGTCCCCAAGGAATTCAAACACTGTTGGGCTCGAAATGGCTCAACACACTACCACCAAAAAATACCTTGAAAAGCTTCCTAGCATTTATGACTTAGATTTATTTAGTCTTAATACCTTAAGCCATCAGAACATCAATCCAGATTTATAATATCATGAACAATCACGTACGAAGCCGGTATTACTCTCCCAATAGGTTTTACAAGTTGAGAAATAATCTTTCAAGCCAGGCATCAGGATCATATTTTTCTATATTTCACAACAATGTAAGGAGCCTAAAACTAAATATTGAAAACCTACAAACTCATATACTAAGTGAACTAAATTACTCATTTAGTGTTATTAGTAGTAGGGGAAGAGGGGTTCTGGACCAGGCGGGATAGCCCCGCCCCCTAGCGATGACGTCATGGGTGGGATGTGACTGTCAGGTGATGTGTCAGGTGATGTCAACTGGGATGCTGAAGTCAGGTGAAAGTCATGTGATATGTCAGGTGATGTGCCAGGACTTGTTTTTCTAGTTTCAAACCGGTTTTGTCAGCTGGACTAGTTCAGGTGGTCGTCATGTGATTTGTCAAATACCCATAACCGATTTTAAACTCCGTTTTCATAGCCTTTGTCCATATTTGGTCATAAATCGCGTACAAACCCGTCATCCCATTTTCTACCTTCGCGAAACCAGTTTTATAGGTATTTTTCCCTATATATTCTGCTCTATTTGCGCTTTTTTTATCACAAAAACGAAGATGGACTGGAAAGAGCTAATCGAGAATTGCAACTTCTTGGCTGAACTGGAGTTAACGTTTGGTCTGTGGGGGCCACCTCCTTCTGAATATGTTGGACTGGCCTTCGATAAACTGTTTGATTTGGAGAGGGGTAGAGGTAGGTGGAAAATAAGGATAGTGGGGACTTCAGCAAAGTGGAAAGTGGAAAATCCTTTCCCTTTTCCAAAGTGGAGTGGAAATCACGGGCACTGATACGGATTGTAGACAATTGGAATGTTGATGTTGTAGTGAGTGCTGATGTTGTTTAATACTATTTTTTCTTGTTGATATTAGGATACCCCAAAGGAAGATGAAGCTAACCTGCAGTATAAACCTTCTACAAGTGGCGTAAAAGGCTCGAGAGCGTCTGCAATAGATGAAAATGAACCACAGTTGAAAGCGACAAAGGTTAGTTTCTTTACTGCTTTAGTAATATGTGTGAAGCTTTTAGTTTGGTTGTTAGCTACCTAGTATGTATCTGTTCCACGAGAAGAATATAGTAATATACGTTTAAACAAATTTAGTGGCTTGTTGGTTTTTCGGGTTGTAAGGAAAACCAATTGAGATTAATCCACTTATCCTTGGTTGAATCAAGACACCAATGCACCCTCTGTGGTTCCTCATTCAAGCAGAAGTGTCACTTCATGCGCAAACAACGTACAGTTCATGGAAACAAAACGTTTACCTATGAAATTTGTGAGACAACTTTTACAAGAGCCGGTGATCTTCAACGCCATTTAAAAGGTCATAGTGGAAACAAGCAGTTCCAATGCCACTTCTGCCCTCGTAAGTTCTACCGTCGTGACCAATTCAATCAGCATTTGAGAATCTGTCCTGCTCAACACGCTCAGCAACAACAACAACCAAAACCAGAAGCAATGCAAGAAGGCGGGGGAAACGTTGAGGAAGAGCCTGACCGTTCTGATGAGATAAATGTCATTGACAACAATTTAACTGTCATCAGATGCAACCCGGAGTCAACGACAGTTTTGATTTATCTCTATTCTTGGAGAGAAAAGTCGACTCAGTTGTTAGGAACCTAGGACGCGAGCTGATGAGGAGGAAAGGGGTAAAGTACTACCTGTGTTGTCAAGTGCGTCTGGTGAAACACCGCCCAGGATCGGAAGAAATATATAGTGAACCGTTTTTCAGATCCCAGACCATGCGGGCCACTCACGTCCATGAATTGAGAGAACAAGTAATAGAGGCAATGGAGAAAGTCAAGGGTTCTTTCGTTCAATATTTGAAGGACGGGTCTGGGTGGACTTTGGATTCCATTCTGCACTTGGAATTGAACGTCGCAACGTATACCCCCTGGCCGGAAGTAGTTATATTTCTCTTCCCAAGAAACTAGGAAACACCAAAGCCCTTGTCAACGTCCAGAATGCAGATGCGAAATGTTTTATGTGGAGCGTTCTTGCGGTCCTCCACCCAGCTGACGACCACGCGGACCGTCTATCTAATTATATGCCATACGAACAGGAACTAAACGTTGATGGAATCAACTTCCCTATGTCTATTGACCAAGTCCCCAAATTCGAGAAAAATAACCAGATCTCTATAATCGTCTTCGGCTATGAAAAAGACGAATTGTTCCCTCTCCACATCACGAGCGCCAACTTTGATCATCATGTGAACCTTCTTCTTATTTCAGTGCCTGAACTGTCAGGCACTACGGCTTGATCAAAGATCTCAATAAGCTGTTGTACCATCTCAACAAACGTAAAGCCCGTATGTACTACTATCACTACTGCCTCCACGGTTTCATTCGTGAAGATCTTCTCAACGCTCATCTCCCTCACTGTCAGATCAATGGACCTCAAAAAATACAACTGCCTGATGACGAACACTCTACCCTTCAATTTAAAGATTATCACAAAAAGCTGAAAGTGCCCTTTGCTATCTATACCGACTTTGAAAGTATAACAACCAAGATCCATTCCGCTCCCAAAGATCCATCCACCTCCTCAACTTAAAAGTACCAACAACACCAACCCTGTGGCTTCTCGTATATGGTCGTCTCTCAGGAGGAGCAATACAGCAAACCCCTGTATTGACAAGTTCCTGGAGTCTATTTTACAAGAAGAAAAAGAAGTACAAGATATCTTAAAAAACGTTGTCCCCATTTCCATCACCCCAGATCAAGAACTTGAGTTCCAGCAAGCCAGAAACTGCCATATCTGTGGAGATCTACTTGGAACCGATCGTGTTCGTGATCACTGTCACTCGAGCGGCAACTACCGTGTAGCGGCTCACAACGATTGTAACCTTAATTTCAAGTTCACGGGACGCGTTCCAGTCATCTTCCACAGTCTTCGCGGCTACGATTCCCATCTCCTCATGGGCGGACTGGGCAAGGTAAAGCATGAAGAAATCAACTGTATCCCAAATAACATGGACAAGTACATCTCCTTCTCCATCGGTAAACTTTATTCCATCGACTCCCTCCAGTTCATGAACAGTTCACTTGAACGACTCGTTGCTAACCTTGCTAAAGAAGGCTCAACCAAATTTCATCACCTCAAGAAACGATTCACGCAAAGGCATCTATCCATATGACTACATGGACAGTGAAAATAAATTTAAAGAAACATGCGTGCCCCCAAAGAAGCCTTCTATAGCCAGCTTAGAGATGAAGATATAAGTTATGAAGACTACACCCATGCCCAGCAAGTCTACTCTACTTGTAATCTTCAAAACCTTGGTGAATACCACGACCTCTATCTCGAATCTGATGTTTTTCTCCTCGCCGATGTCTTTGAAAACTTCCGCTCTATCTGTCTCAACTATTACGAACTGGACCCTTGTCACGTTTACACGTCACCCGGTCTGACTTGGCAAGTCTGTTTAAAGATGAGCAAGGTGGAACTGGAACTGTTAACGGATCCTGATATGTATTTTTTTTGAGGAGGGGTTGAGGGGTGGAATCTCGATGATTTCAAACCGTTTCAGTGAAGCCAACAATCCCTATGTCCCCAAGTATAACGCTAAAGAGGAGAGGCGTTATTTGCTTTATTTGGATGCAAATAACTTGTACGGTTGGGCCATGAGTCAAAAACTTCCAACGGGTGACTTTACTTGGTTGACTGAGAAAGAAATGAAGACCCTGGGCATTGAAAACATCGATGATGAGAGTGAAGAAGGTTACATCCTTGAAGTGGACCTTGAGTACCCAGAACACTTCCACGACCTCCACAACGACTACCCTCTTGCTCCTGAAAAAATGAAAGTATCACCAGAAATGCTCTCCCCCTACTGTCAACAACTTGCTGAAGATTTGGAACTCAATAGAAACGCTCCAGCCAAGCTCGTTCCCAACCTCCAGAACAAGCAAAAGTACACCGTCCACTACCGCAACCTCAAGCTATACCTCAACCTTGGAATAACTCTAAAGAAAGTTCATCGCGTTCTACGATTTCAGCAGAGCAAATGGCTCAAAACATACATTGGCTACGAATGACTTTGAGAAAGACTTTTTTAAACTTATGAACAACTCTGTCTTCGGCAAGACCATGGAAAACCTTCAAAAACGCATGCTTGTGAAACTAGTGAACAACGTCAAGAAACTCACCAAGGTCACCTCTTCACCTTCCTTCAATGTATTCCGCATCTTTTCAGAAGACGTCGCTGCAGTGAACATGCGCAAGCCTAGCCTCTACCTCCACCGCCCATCTACGTTGGCTTTGCCATTCTCGACCTGTCCAAAGTGCTCATGTATGATTTCCACTACAACTACATCAAATCCAAGTACCACAACGACGCCAAGCTTCTCTTTACCGACACAGACAGCCTCTGCTATGAAATCAAGACCCAAGACATCTACGATGACATGGCCCAAGATGCCCACCTATTCGACACCTCTGATTATCCGCCAACCCATCCCCTCCAGAGCACCGTCAATAAGAAAGTCCTCGGAAAAATGAAGGACGATACCGCTGGCATCACCATCGAGGAGTTCGTGGGCCTATGTCCCAAGATGTACTCTCTCTTGTATACCAATGACAATGTACAAATGGAGAAGAAGACGGCCAAGGGAGTTGCAAGGAATGTGATCAAAAGAGTCTTGCGTCACAACGATTACAAACACTGTCTGCTATCAAAACAACAAAAAATGGCTTCGATGAAGCAGATTAGAAGTTATTCTCATAATTAATTAGATTAATGAGATTAATGAGATTAATGAGATTAAGCGAAACAAAGTTGGGCTTAGCCCTTATGACAACAAATGGAAAATGGTTGTGACTCTCTTGCCTATGGACACTAGTTAACGTTTTACTAGGTTGTAAATATTGCAAGTTTTTCTTTCGAATACGTTTGATGCTATGTTTCACCACTGTTGTAAATATGAATATTGTAATATAATTAAACGAGTGTGGTTGATGAAACTTTCCGCTGTCATTCATGTTTAAACGCAGGAGAGATGACGATGCAATCAGAACGTCAACATCTAAAATACAAAATATATTTCAGTTGTTAAGTTTTAAGGTTCCAATAATTTTGAGGTAAGATAGTTTTGGTTGTACAGTCATCATACCTCAAGACCAACGTCCTTTTCGTCCTGATCGTCCCGTTTGTCCTCCTATATTTTTGTTATAAGTTCACAAAATCGTGTTCAGTACAATCATTTCAAGCATAACACTTAAAGTGAAATCATGTCAAAGCGTTTTCTTAGAGATTGTCCTATTCCAAGCTGTGGAGCAAAGTATTTAGTAAAATTTTCGAATCATCTCGCCGACGTTCACGAACTTTCCTCAGAAGAAAGAAAACGTTGGTTGCAGGAAGCAAAACTGCAAGCAAAAACTCACTCACGTTCAAGCTGTGAATCAAAGCCAATTCGGGAAATTAGAACGGTTTCGTCACGAGAATGGTTGACGATGTAACTCCTATAAAAAGTAAGTTAACCAAGTTAATCCATCAGTTTACAAAATGGATACGCGTTGGCAACATAGCTTTTCCGCTCTCATCGTCGGAGCTTCGAATACAGGCAAAAGTAGTTTCGTGAGGCGATTGCTACAGGGGGAGCAGATGGTTCATGAGGCACCCGAACGTATAATTTATTGTTACGGAGCATACCAACCTATGTTTGATGAGATGAAGCAAGAAATTCCCAACATCGTGTTTATCGAAGGCCGGGGGCTCCCATCAGACATCCTTGATAAGTTCCATTCAGAGATACGTGACGACATGAGGTCAAGCCTTGCTGATGACGTCATGATGACGCAATTGTTCACGATGTCGAGACATTTTAATTTGAATATAATTTTTCTACTACACAACTTATACGCTCAAGGGAAATCAATGAGAACCGTGCACTTGAATACCAACTATTACGTGATCTTCAGTTCTCCTCGTGACAGAAGTCAGATAGCAAATCTCGGTAGGCAGATGTATCCGAGAGAAGGAAAATTTTCGGTGGAAGCCTACAACGATGCTACGAGAAGGCCCTACGGATATTTAATGATTTACGTTCATCCCAACACCCCCGAGGAATTCCGCTTACGTACGAATATTTTTTCTGAAGAACCACAGTACGCGTACGTGAGAAGAGAGTACAAAAGGAACTGATTCTGCTATAGCAACTCATTTCTGAGGATGTCGCGGTCGGTAAAGGATAATATTGATTTTCTCAGAGTCCTTAGCAAGTGTAACCCACGACAGCGAAAAGCCATATTGCAGACAGCTGATAATCAACTTCTGAAGGCATTGTGTGAGTGCATCTTGAACGTACTCAAAGAGACGGTGCCTACTTCAGCGTCAGAGAGACAAAAACTTTATCGACACAAGAACACACTGATCACTCTCGCTAACAAGAAAGTTCCTCTTAGTAAGAAGAAAACAGTTATCGTGCAGCATGGTGGTAATTTTCTAAGTGTACTATTACCACCTGTCTTAACCGCTCTAGCAAGTCTTCTTTGAGATATTACAGGCAAAAAGAATGGGGGTTGTTCCCGAGAACGTTCTAACAGACATGCAGCACAAGCATAATGTACAGACCTCACCAATCACAGATACGTTATCTTCCTTGGATAGTGATATGGAAAACATATTACAACGTAAAGATCTTGCCGATGACGCCAAAGTAACACTCTATAACCAGACGTTACAAAGATACTTAAAGTTCTATGGTCAGAGAATGGAGAACCCTGTCTCAGTAAAAGTGGAAAACGTTCCGTTAAAAACTAAAGAGCCAGAGCAGGAAGCTTCTAGTGATAGATCTGACGGGATTGAACAGGAGGTTTTAGACACTGTACCCAAAACGACCAAGAGCAGAGCAAGACTAATTCTGAACAAGATAAAAAGTAACAAATATATCATGCATTGGAATGACCGCGGTGAGTTGGTATATCATGGAAAATCCATTCCATCAACTCACATTGTGGATCTAGTAAGGGATATAGTGAAAGGTCGAAAATTTTTCGTTTCTCACGGTTGGCAGCATTTTGCTCGGGGGCTGGCTAAGATGAACACCCCTCATGACTGGATTGGAAACGACCAAAGGAAAGAGATCATGCAACAGTACAAGACTAGGATCGATGAAGGAATGTCTGAAGAAGAAGAAGAAGAAGAAGAAGAACCCATACGATTTCTACCCTCTCGCCCACCACGAGTATTGAAAACACCCCAGGTCCCACATGTGCGACGTAGAGTACCTGCATCACCTCTATCACGCAGAGGATGGATAACATTATAAAGACTAAGAAGAAAGAATATTTGTATTTCAATCACTGATATTTATTATCTCATATTAACTGTATCTGAGTTACACATAGACAATAAAGAGAAATCTGGAACACAGTATGTGGTGTTTATATTTGAAAACAAATCTCACACACGTTTATTTGGAAAAGATACTTGTTCTATTTTAACAATACTAGACTCCAGATGCATAAATGGAAGTAGTTCATTACAAATTCATCCACAAAAGCATCGTTTATTTGCTTATCTCTTGAAAAAGGCTGAACTATAGAGTTCATGCTGTTTCCTCTACATTGTTTCACAACATAATAGATACAATACTGTCCACTCACGTTTGAATTCAGTCCTTGCAATTGTTTCTTGTTATAATTCCAATCTCGATAATTGACTTGGAGAAATGTTATAAAGTTCCGTGAATAATCCTCTGGAGCTTGACCGTATGAATCGAAGAACTCCCCAATTCGGTCCTTTGTAAAGTAAAACGCCACCCAATGACTACCTGGCTTATTTGAAGGATCCACGTTGACAATAAACTCACTTGGATAGATCTGCACTGTTTTTGGCAGTAGATCTGATGGCAAGACACCTCGAAACTGCTGTTTGGCAAACTTGTCTTGTTCAATCGCTTGTTATATATGGGGTGTGGAGTTTGTATGTGGGCATATGTATTATGTTGAAATGTGTGGAAAAAGTGTCAGAGTTGTCTTGCATGCTGGACAACGAACAACACACACAGATATACAGACTGGTAAGTGAAGAAGTGAAGGGGTAGAGTCTGCATGGCGTGTTGAATGTGAAACATATATTTTTCCTTACTACGGTGCACCACAAAATAAAATGTTCTGGGTACAGGCTTATATTTCTTGCAACTCTATATCTTCGAGGTATTTTGGTATTCAACTGACGTGCTGTGTTTTTCTGAACAACTCGCTGCTGTTGTAATATTTTTATTCGAATTAACGGGTTGGTAATATTTTTATATTTTAAATAGACGTCTCACCTACCAAAAATAAACGCTTCTTTTCCAATAAACACCTTCTTCGTTTAGTTGAAAATAGGAAAAAAGAAACGCCTCTTCAATTACCTAGATGACATCCTACTACAAAACATAGAATAAACAAATGTTGACTTTCAGTATTTATTTCTCTGAAGCGTATGTAAACTAGACGCGATGTTGTCATAAATAAGCATAGGTGCCTCTTCTAGAATATAAACACCTCCCAAAAGTGCGGAAATATAATAAAAACCTGAGGCGTTTATTCTGACAAAGATGTTTTCAAATGCGTGTCGCTTTAGATAGCTTTCTAACTGATCTTCATTTAAATGTTTTTTGCTTTATCATTATAGCAAGAGAAATGTATATATTATTCTTTCAATTTGAATGCCTTGTAGACGTTTCCAAGATTTTGAAAGCGAGACTTTAAAAATAATATTGACATACAGATAAAAACAAAATACCCATGAATCGTTGAAGAATGGTTGAATAAAGTAGTCGGTAAACAAAGTAACATAATTTTTACAGAGGCGTGTTTGTCGGTCAAGTACGTATAGGAAATAATTTGAAGGGAGCGGGGGTTGTCACTGCCGACAGCTTCCCCTTTTCTATCACACTCTCTTGATAAGATTTACATATTTTACTAATTATTTTACAAGATATCACTGTAGTCTAAGTGGAGTTAGATATATATTTATCCGAAGTCAACTTCCGAAGATATGATATATTTTCAGACGTTGTTACTGTGAAAATGTCCAAAATAACCAGAGTTAACCTAAATATAAAGAAACTTTTGAACTCATTATTACAAAATATCCTAAAAGACGAAGATCGTTATACTGACTCCCAGACTTTTGTAAAATTGCTCGGTAAAATATATTGCTTGGACTTATTACTCCGTCGTAATTATTTTCTTTGTTCTCAGTTGTTAGTTACCTTATGCATATACGTTTTAAAAATAGTTTGTAAACTTCGATATTTAAAATTATTTACAGAGTAATATAATACTGTATAGCTCACCTTTTTTTATTTATAAAACAATAATAATAAACCTTTATTTATATAGCGCCTATTCAATAATTGCCCTAAGCGGTTTACACTATAATAATAATTTACATAATATTGGAACTAATCACTAAAAACCTGTATTTACACGATATTGGAACTAATCACTAAAAACTACTAATCACTAAAAACTATTAATCATTAAAAACTACTAATCACTAAAAACTACTAATCACTAAAAACTATTAATCACTAAAAACTACTAATCACTAAAAACTA
>JANVCH010047208.1:0-11241 GCA_025505405.1 Epizoanthus rinbou
CGGCCTCACAAACTAAGTATGCAAAAACAGAAATGCGAATTTAAACACAGACACTTTCTTTGTGTTAAGCCGGCCTCACAAACTAAGTATGCAAAAACAGAAATGCGAATTTAAACACAGACACTTTCTTTGTGTTAAGCCGGCCTCGCACGCTGCGTTTTTTACATAACACTACAGGTTCTTTTCAACTTCTGGGCAAGATAAGGAGTTCTACATATAGCTGTAGCCATAGAATTGCTAAATTGCCAAAATCGATCGGAAAATAGAACAAAATCTAAACATTTACAAATGTAAAACAATACAAACTAAATATGCAAAAACATAAATGTACGTGAGAACCAGAAAAATGTTTAAACAGTTACCTTCGAATCCTTGAGAACCATCCTTAGTTCATAGTCTCGTAGAATATCGGAGTTGTTCACGTGAGTAAGGGCGAGCTCGGCGGCTGCGAGGAGGGCAGCTCCTGGAACCGATGCTTTGTTAGGACTTAGAGGGAAAAAACCGCCAATATGAACTGGCGTGCGCTGATTGGACAGATGAAACAATGCCACAAGGAAGGGCACGGCGAGTGCTGGCTTGATAACAAGAAAATGGAAGGACATCTCATTTATGGCGATTTCTCTTGAGTGGTTTATGAATTGAGCAACTTCAATTCTTGCCTGTGTATGTCCTTAGGGCTCGGTTTGTCTTGCCATAATTCTGTGGAAAATTTTAAGTGACACCATAAATTGCGTTTTTCGGTTTCCTTTTGTCAATTTCTTAGTGATTCAAGATGCGTTACATTCACAGCATGCGTGCATATCTCTTTGATGCTTCATAAAACATTATTACATCAGATCGCAATATTGTATTTTCATGTATCGTATTTCTCTACAAATAATTGGTCAAGCTTATACACATCCACACTTCTATGCTGACAACATATCATCTACGTTATCTTTGTAAGACGTTTGAAATAAGTAATGAGCTGAGGCTTGCCTTCAATCTAGGATTGAAGAAGCACGAAGATGGCTTATCAGAGCCGGCGCTTAATTCCCATTTCTTTGCCTTAGCAGATACTCACTTAATTTCTTTTCACTTAATTTGTTGCGCACCAACGTGTTTACTTGTATTTATGTTATTATTTTCACTGGAGTTGTAAAATACGTGCCATCTGACTGAAAAAGTACCAGATAATTAGAAGCAATGGCCGCTGTTTGGCTTATGTCTCAGCGGTAGCTTTCTTTTGCTCTGACAAAGGCTTAACGCTCAATCGCGACATGTCAACCATCAACCCTACAATTGAGCAACAAGGCATGCCATATTAACTACAGCTGATCAATTCCACTGTATGTCATACTCTTTGGAGTGGTAAAAACTAGTTTTCTGGGAATCTTGTCTTCCATGGACCAGTAATAAATGTACCACTGACAAGCAAATAAAATATTCAACCACCAACAACTCACACGACAAGTTTACTCAAATATCATGCACTCACCATCAGCCGCCGGCAAATATCAACGAGTATTCTTAAGAGCTTTTCAGTATCGACATGAAGTACAGACTAATGATTTATTTTTTCTCTTGCCGGAACGCAAATCGGTTTTTAACAGGAATATATATTTTAATAGCCTTGTGGTGGTTAAACAATATTGAATGACGTATGTCAGCAATTTAGGAAAAACACACCCTCGGGATATGTTTGATGCTATTGAGTGACGGGCCAAGTTGCGTCATATCGCCTTAGGTGGCAGTTTATTATTATAGTTTATAGTTCATAGGATATATGTCATTATCTGAGGATCAATTTCTTTGTGAAAAGAAAGCTCTAGAAGACTACATTAAACTCGATTACTGAGCTTTTTGGGAATAAAATATCCCTTACACGAGACTAGAGAAAACAATATTTTACAACCATTTTAACTGAAAAATGACAAAAAAAAAAGTCACTACAAGGCGACATTTGCTTGCCGTTTCTTTAATTCAAGTAAATGAAGTTTTTGCAGTGAATCAAAAGCGTCTTGACTTTTTTGTCTTGAATCACTAAGCAGCTGACAAAAGGCGCCTATATTTATTCGTTGTTGCACCTACAGTAGAAGATTATTAAAAAGGTTTAGTTTTCTATTTAAGGTATATGTTCTCAAACTTTGAGCGATACAGTTAAAAGTAACTGACTTCAGCGATTCTTTTCGTGCTAATCTATACTCATTTCATAGATGTTTTGTGTAAAGCAGTACAGATTAGGTTTTCCTCTACTTTGGGGAGTAGTTAGGAATGATCAGACATTGCTCTCGTTTCACCAGGCTATGTCGCGGTCGAATATGGCGAAATATATTAGATTGTTAACGCTATGAGAGACTGATTGTTCCAAGCCGGTTCCTAGGCCTCCCAAGCAAAGCATGGGGAAAGTATTGCATTAAAGTAGTCCAATTAAAAGCTTCACAGCAATATGAATATGAACGGCTTAGAAATCGGGGCAAGCTTGAGGCGGTTACGAAGCTCATGATCACGAAAACTCCTTGTACACTTTGTTTCAAACGTCTAGAAGAGCAAGGACCGAACAAAACTATTAATTTGTGTTCACTCAAATATCACATCCAAAGATGGATTATCTATCATGTACCGACTGAGAGACGACATTGACTAAATAAGCAAAATGTTTAATTGTGTGGGGCCATACCATTTGCTGTATAACAGTCACGATCCAGTGTTTTCGCTGCTATGGCTCACCCGCGGGTTACTGGAGTGTCGAGTTGGACGTGGTCGGGATGTTTTCTTAATGTGTCATCTTATGTCCTCGTCTCTTTCTCTTCTATCGAAGTTATCTGCATATATATATACAATTTATCTAAAAAACACCCGCTTCGTTCGATAGTCTAGACTCTCTCTCAATGCATGCATAATTAGTGAGCAAATGAGGAATTTGACGTCTAAACCATAGTTAACTATTGTCGATTTCAAGAGATTTCATGTATTGTATTCTATTATTAAAATATTTTAAGTAAAACATAATCAATTTAAAGTCGATTTATGATGTAGGCAATGCCAACACTGAGATCAAAATGAGTCCTTTTCATCAAGAATCCAGCAACTTGAAAGTAAACTACGTTAGTTTGATTAAAATGCAAACAGGACGAGCAAAAGTGCTCATAAATATCTCATCTGCGTTTCTAATTTGGGAAAAGGAAGTAATTTTGCATATTTTTGATAGAGTTAAGGAGGCAAAACTGTGGAAGTTTGCCGGAGAACATGAAATACTCGCTTTTTTTATAAGAACAACTTTATAAGCCAACAATGAGGCTCAGATCGCCCAAAATTTAAGAACAATCTCAGTGAGGCTGGGAAGACTCGGAGCCATAAAACATTTACCTTGCTTGCTCTTTTACAGCAATCTTAAAGAACAAGGCTGAAATGCCCAAAATATTAAGAACAATTAGCCTCAGTCAAAATATCTGGTTCTTATAAAACAAACGGTGTGGCTGTGTTAAATATCAAGGGAACAAATTATGGAAAACTTGACGACTTACTCGACTTAGGGCCTTTCCAGACGATGCAAATAATTCATAATTGAATTAAATACGGCAAGCTCTGCTACATTTTAATTCTAAATGCCGCATTTAATCTGTTTCAGACGTCCAACTTTCCATGAACTTAATTCAAGTATTAAATACGCCGCATATAAGATACGGGGTCTGAAACGGACCATAGTTGCCAACGACAAATGGATAAGGTAGCCAAGCCAATCAATACAGATTTGTCAATTTTAGTCAAACGTATTCCTCGTGTTGGGAGGTTGCTGATTCCGAGGTATTTTAAAAAAACATCTGTGTGTCTTGTTCATGTAGTCTTCGCTAGACCACTCGCAACTGACTTGGAGAAAGAAAATAAATTGCCTTTACTCAATCATTCTTTATTGATGGAATAATTTGTGCAATATAAAACGGCTGCGAGTCGAGTGTCTATAAACCGCTGTGCTATAAATACACTGAAAGTTGTAGAGCACGAGAGAAGTTCATGCTCTTTACATCACAATGTATTGACACAAACAGCTTCTTTGTATTGCTTTTATCCTTGCTTTATCCTCTGATAGAAATACTAATTTTGCCATCTGTTATACTAATTTTGCCATCAGAGAGAGCGTTATATCTTCATTATTTCAGAAAATAAATTTTAAGAATAGTTTTTCGAAAATGAAATTGGTCATAAAGGATTAGCTCGTGCCAAGCAGCTGCTCCAGGTGTAGGTTACATGAAGACTATTGATTTTTAAAATGAACTTTTCAATACATCATTGTTTTTAAACAAATTAATAGTCCAAAAGCATGCAGAAACTGTATTTAATTTACTGACAAAAGGGATCTCTTAAGACATGCATATTTTTTCTGTTATCAGCGCTCGCGTTGCACTGCAACGTTGAACTTGGCAGCCGACCTTTTATGACGTAACTATGAAAATATGTATACGTTCTGAAAGAACCGAACATCACTAGACTCGCTGTAGAATAAACATTGTCTATTTTAACTTCAACCATTTGCTTCCCAGAGAAGGCCATGTGACTGAATTCGCTTCTGCAAGGATCAGTTTGGAAAAAGCCGTATCAAAAGCGTTTGCTTAATGTACGTTAACGTCCAAAACACTGATCTCGAGACTGAATGACTCAGTCACTTAAAAAACTAAAAGACAGCTCACACACTAATTACTAGAGTGCTGTAACAGCTTGCTTTGAAATGCATCTATGCAGATGTTAAAGACCCATTTCTACCCAAGATGCTTTTCAAGTATAATTTAATTTCTTGGAGCCCAATCAATTCAGGATGATAGATATTAGCTTCGAAGTGTTTCAAAATGGGTTTGTAATGTTATTCTGTTTTCTTGCTTCAGTAAATAAGAGTATAAAACGTCATGTATGCTGTGACAATAAAGACCCACTGTCATGTTGATAAGACGTAAACAATAACAATTGCTCGAGAAAATTCTAGAGAAAATTTGCAAGCTAGGGGGGAACTCCCGGAATATAATGACGGGTGGGGGTCCGAAAGTTCAAGGTTATCATTTTTGATAGTTTTGTACGGTTCTATAGGGTATCTACTGAATTTTGGTCCTCTGTATTTTTCAGTTAGGGCATCGTTTACATCCTGCTTATCCTTTTTAATATTGCTTCAGTTTCGCATTTACCATGAACATGATTGTATGTTTTAAACAGCCACAGACTGAACGTCTGAGTGCTTATGAGACGTGTTCCGGTACTCTACAGGCACTTGTTTGATATTTACTGCTTCAGAAGTAACAACAAAATAGTCCAGGCAGTAACTTTGAATAAAAAACCCTGCCTATAACTTTTATTGCTTCTGTACTGCTTGTTTTAGGGTACCCATTTTCAAGAAATTGTCATAGTTTCTAATGGAAAGCCGGGTCAAGGAAATAGTTTAGGATACCATATTTCGCCAAAATTTTGTATTTTTTTAGGTTTAGAGCTCAACTTTCGGACCCTCATTTTATTCGGGAATTCCCCCCTGGGATTCCAAGTTCTTGGCTTGCATGTATTGGGACTCGAATCCAACTCATTTTACTACAGCCAAGTAGCAAGTAGCATACACACATGTATTGCAGTTACTCACGACAGCACTCGACTGTTTATTACTCTGGAATTCGTTTACAAGAATGAGATATTATCAGGCTGAACTTGTTCTTAAATTGTTCTTAAATATTGGGCAATTTGAGACTCACTGGTCTTATAAAAACAAGCGTGTATCTCGCATTTTCTCAGCCTCAAAAACTGCCTGTCTAACTCTCATTTATCAATAGTAGATTTATATGAATATAATAAAATACCAGAATAGTTTCATTCATCTGTCTGCGACTTCTATTTCAAAACTGGTATTTTAAAACAAGTTAGTAAAGCATAGAGCTACCCTTATTTTTGAACGTCAGCCGGCTTTTATTACGAGCAGCCAGTGAAATATCTGTCTGCAAATAAACCATTCAAAACTGTCGTTAAACAATGCAAATATTTGTGCTGTAAATACAAAACTAATAACAGGCCCGTAGCCAGAATTTTCTGATAACCGAGGCAACTGCGAAGCGACGAAGGCACGAGCCTCTAGTGCGGTCGGGTGGCATGCACCTCCCCCCCCCGCCCCAGAATATTTCGAAATCTAGACGCTAGGAAATGCCATTCTTAGCGTTTTCCTGGTGGTATATCCAAATCAATATCCAAACAAACATGTTATATTATTAAATAATGTATTTTCTCCTTACGTTTTTAATGACAGCGTGAGAAAATTGCCTTGTCTTGCACACACTGAAATAGCTGATTTACTTAGACTTCATATCCTGCTTGTTCCATTTATCCAAAAATCGAAGCGAAGGAATTGTGGAACAGCCGTTCAAACATTTAACTCAGGTAACAAAAACAATGTTTAAAAGCTCAACAAATGTTGGAAATCCGCAAAAACGGTTTTAAGTGCTCCATCAGCAAATATATAGGCCAGTTGCATTACTATGGCAACACTTGCTAGGTAGTGACAAATCAACATGACATCTGCTTCACTTTCTCCCAATTTAAATTTCATTTGACTCCGAAACTTGTTAAATCGCGATAAAACACTTATTTCAAGATTGAGCAGCGAACACAATTTATATTGGCGGTATCGGGAGAAAATGTATTATTCATCGCTTGGATCTCGTCCCCGACCAATGCAAATATATTTTCTCCGAACTGGTCGCCGATATGAAGTGGTATTAGAGGCTTAGAAGCGCAATACGTTCTCAATATTTCTCACTACCGTTGTAGGGTAGGAAAATATTTTCTTTTAAACAAAGCAAGAAAGGTTTTGCTCCTACAATCAATTCTCATACAAATGCTCTTAGGGAAGACAATATCGACACCATTATATATACACTTAGGCGGTCTGCAAATCCATTAGTGTTGTAATCGGCTATCTTCTTACAGCTAATCTTCAGAGATTATTATAACTTATTTAGTTTGAGTTGTCAGGTGTAGAAAATTTTAAAGAGGGCCAAACAAGGAGAAAACACGCTATATTGGACATTACTATGAAATTTGTAATTTGTCCATTTCACGTGCGCTGAATATATTTGTAACTATATGCTCAAATAATTAGCGATATACTGTCAACTGTAGCCAGTTTCCTTTGCGTGCTACTATCCGCCATCTTATTCAAAACCTACAGATTGTGGTCCTTGTTGTTTGCACAGTATTGAAACGTGAGACGCCATTCTTCACACGACAAATAATATATATCAAGCTATAGAGAACATATGTGCTAATAACGTGCCTGACTGATTCCTATTAAGGATTTGTCATGGCTAACTTTACCCCATTTTTTAATTTCTGGGGTTACGTGATTTGAAATATAAATAGCGTATTAACAGTAAAATCCTTTACCAAGGTCGTTGTTTGATACTTTTGAATTATAGTTTTTTATTCAAAATAGTCAAATAAAAGAAGTGAAACTTCAACAGTGCCTTGTGAATGTATGGACTGTCTTCAGAACGATCACACTTTGCGCGTGCAGATAAATGTGCAGGCATGTACTGCCCGGAAATATTTGGACTGTACAACCTAAGACCGGCTTTCAGAGATTAATGTCTAAAAGGCTTCGTAATCTTGCTCAAATAAAGAGTTTCAGGACTAATAGGTTTTAGATCACCAGATCAACAGCTATTCAACTGCTTGTACGTGCAGCCTAATCGATTAAGGTAGTGGGATAAAAACGATCAGTTGGAAAGCCGAGTCTCCTTTCTTCTATAACTTCAACTGCAAATCAAACTTACGATCTGTATTTTAACTGTTTCCCTCTTAAAATTATTACAGGTCTTCACTTTAGTTTGTTGACTTCCAGGAATATATATCATGAATCTGACGGGGCCGGAGTTCATGATTTTGAATTCCATCTCTTGTTGGAATCAACAGAAGAGCTTTTTATACTTTTCAAAACGGGAACGTATACATAAGGGAAATATTAGTAGTTTGCCTAAGTTTTTGCTATTATATTGTGCAAACCCATTTCCTCAATCTATTATACAACAATTAATTAAAGCAATTTCTCTCTAGATGTATGTCCGCCATACAACTAACATTGACATTAGTTCAAACTCATATCTACGTTGTAACATTCCCCTTTTTAACTCCAAAAAGGCTACAAAGTGTATTTTATTTCTTCTGCTTTGGCGTTCATTCAGATTATTAAATTGTGAAGCAAAATTTTAAGAATTTGTGAGATATCTTCTGTGTTCTATATTTCACACTTTTATGAAATCCAATGCGTGCCGTATCTTCATGGTTTGTGTCAATACGGAAAGCAAGACACGATTTTTAGCCATATACAACAAACACATTCAAAAGCGGGAGAACTACAAATGGATAACTGAACAAAGAAATCTTGAACGAATATTTGGGCACTAAAGTCTTATTTTATGGGCTATTATGAATTAGTTAGCCCATATGCTTGGCATATTTGTTTTATAGAACCTACCTTTTGCATGCGTTTTGCTTGACGGTTTGAAATTCCGTGTCGGGAGCTGTGATGAGTAGAGACGGTGCAGGAAGGCAGTATATGGTCAGTGCTAATGGCATCCGAGATTATAAATCGATTTCAGACAATCACACTTGTAAGATGCATAAATTGTGTGGTTTTCAATGAGGAAGAGATTACTCCGTTGTCAATCAAACACAATTCAATTTGATCTGTGTCCATAACTCTTCCACAACCATCACCTGCCGACTCCTGTCAACATGCATCATTATAATACTAAAAAGATTTATTATTTAAAAGTGACAGTCTTTTCCTTTGAATACGAATTTTAAAGATACAGATATATGAGTAACTTTTTAAAGAGTAATATAAGGAATCACAGGCGAATTGCTATTTCGTTTTCGTTGAAGACAACCAAGTCTAACAAGAGAAGAGAAACGTGTCAAACATGATAGGCTATACAGAAATTTATTACCCATTAAAAACATCCTACGATCTAAATCAAATATCTATTTTTAAGTTGTTTTATATGGTCGTATGCATAATAATTAAGCACCATCCAATAAAAATGCTGTAACTATCAGAGTAACTAACTGAATAGCTTTTTAGCTTGGAGATAAGAACTAGAGGCCGGGAAGTGAGTAAAAGCTCCAACATCTTTATCTGATGAAATATCTGTCGTGGGAAATCAACAGTAAATCGTGGTATATAACTATTAATAGAAAGTCCAATTGCAACTCTTTTAAAGCAAAAGTTTGCATAACAAAACACAAGCCATGATCCATTTTTTTTTCAAGTAGCAAGCCAGCAAGGCTGTCAGTTTCAGTTGAATTTGCTATTTAATACAATAATAATGTACAGTTAATAATCAGTTAACATACACTTGTAGGTATTGATTCCATAAAAACCGACACTAAAAAACAGGACACAAAAGATAAAAACCAACATCCCAAAATGCCGTGTTTATATGTTCAGGTTGCTTTGAATTATCATACACTCGACGTAAAATGTATTGCGATACACACTTATCTTACAACAGCCAATATTTTCAAGTTGAACAGGAATACAAATCACTGCCTAACCTACAATGTTTTTGATTATATCGTTCATGTCCTTAGCCCCTGCACCTTGGAAGACTGGACATTTACATCGAAAGTACTTTGGCTGCGTCGGTGAACAGACGAGATACCTACAACTGATTAACTAAAACTTGACACAGTATGTTATTTTCCAGGAGAGCAAAATGGGGTTTGTTCAGACGTTCAAGATAAAGGCCCCGTCCATAGTAGTAGCAGTTTCACCTTTATTTAACTAGGGTGTACCTTTCAGCCGTTTAAAAACAACTGATATATATTCCTATATTTACTTATGTACCGCCTCAGTGTTATGCAATACCAGCTTGACTGAGTATTTTAAAACAGAAACAGGTGCCCGAAAATACAATAAAACGATAATAACAGTATACCACGCGTATACGTTTACATTCGTAAACGCGTATATTATTATGCGTTTAGATGTCTCGTACACACTTAAGCGACTTAAACGATGAAAACTGTCACGGTAAACGCATATTTTTTAAAACGATCTCCAAAATGGATTTTTTCGTAAAGTTGTAAACGCATCTTTTCGTAAACACTTTCTCGTGTGGACCGCACTCGTATAAACGTATAATTTCGTAAAGATGACGTCACGTCTTCGGACCCAGTCCACGAACAGCAGCAGCAACAACAACAGCAACACCACCATCACCACCACCACCAACAACAACAACAACAATAATAATAACAACAACAATAACAACAACAATAATAATAATAATAATAATAATAACAACAATAACAGTAACAGTAACAGCAAGAATTCTTTGTGTGCTCGCGCAATGCTACAAACGAAGGTAAATATCGAATACAAATTGCTGTCTTGCCGATGATATACGATAACCTGGAAGGGTTTATGTTTTAAAATTTATTTCCGCGTCAGTGAATCTAAGGGCGCGTTCCGAAATAAGAACTGACACGGAATAAAAACTTTGATCTGTTCAACTGATCGGTATTCCTTTTCAGAAATATGCGAAACGAAACTATTAGTTTTCAGCTCAACCTAATACATACAGTATGTTGGAAATACTACACAGACCCTTCGGGGTAGAATAACTGGGCATGCATAGAAACAACCTAGAATCGGCCCTCGAAGCTCATGCAAGAGCTGAGCACAAACAAGAACTTAACACTAGTTTTGTATTCAATGTCATTTGCCAAGTTTGTCCTAACAAACGTTTGGAGACAGAGACAATATGGGTGCACCGCCTTAAAAAACTGCCGAGCCTTTGGGACTCAACAGGGTAGATCCCAGGGCCTTGCGCACTGCGATCACATGACATTGTAGTATTGACACCATTGTCCTCTGCCGCTGCATTGTGTTTCCTGCTGCTAGTGAGGAGGACGTTTTTGTCGAAAGGCCTTTGACCATAGAAACACACAGTTCTGTAGCTATATGTTGTACTCCACAAGGGGAAAAATAAAGGATTTGTTGTTGTTGTTGTTGTTGTGATTTTGATAGCAATTTAACGGTACTGGACAACCGTTCTCATCCCACCAAACAACACTGAACGGGTCGAGTGCAGTGGCAGCGGACATATGGTGTTAAGACAAGACAAGACAATTTGTTTATTTATTGATCCACACACTAAATTACAAAATATTTAAATACAAATATGTTACAAATGTTGGGAAATCACTACCTAGAAAATAACTAATAAGCTAATC
>JANVCH010047319.1:0-11240 GCA_025505405.1 Epizoanthus rinbou
CCCCCCCCCCCGACACAGGTCTTCTCTAACACTTCAGCAGTTGTACTACACTTGACTCCCGATAACTCGAGGTTTCAAGAGGAATTTTAAAAGGTTAGAGTTTTAGCATGCAGTATAAGCTATCGAGGGTACAATTACAGTAAATCTATGAAGCCAATCTAAGTGAAATTGATTTGGGTTTGAATTAGCATGCAGTTTGAGTTACTGAGGGTTCGAGTTATGGGGAGTCGAATGTCTTGTTATTACATTAGAGACCTCTTTCGATTGGGGGTTTGTTGTCCCATTTCGGATCATGTGAGAATTCCCTCGAGAAATGTTTCTTCATTATTCTAATGATGCATCGGAGGTATACGATTAAAACACAAAGCAAGAATTCTCAAGAGTATTGTTACATGATCTGAAATGGGACAACAAACCCCCAGTCGAGGGGTCTATTGGAACTCATTTTTTTTAATTCAGTGGGTCGGGAGGGGGGACGGATTTCTGGATCCTGTGGACTTGAAGTGGAAGGTTATACAAATACCGTACCGGTAAACTTGTAGGACGTTCCCAGTTGTTGTAACCCAAAAACATACCTGGAATCGAAAAAACAACTTGTCAGTACATACACGGGACACTGTTAATAGGGGTACATGTGGGCCTTTGGGGGAGGGTAAATTAGAATAGGGGTACGTATCCCCCTTAGGAGGAAGGGAAAATAGAGGCCCTACGTATTGTCCTTGGGAGGAGGGGTAAATCACCCTTGGGAGGAAGGGCAAATAAGGGTACGCATCGCCCTTGGGAAGAGGGGTAAATAGGGGTACGAGTATCCACTCACCCTTATCCAAATACAATGATGGAACAGACCTGGTACCAAAATATTTTTACTGTCTAGCTGCCCTTTAATCCCCATCTTCCCATAACATCGCTCGTACCTCGTCCACTGACTCTGATTATTAACATTTTGCCACTTGTTGTACTGCAGCAATCCTGCGTGGACAAGGGAGGAAAGAAGTTCATATTCTGAATCCTTTAGAGGTTTGTAAACGTGTGTGTGTTTCTCTAGTATAAACTACAGTTCGTTCGTATGTTCATTTACATATAATATTTACATATAAATACTGAGAAACTTGTTGAATGATTATGGGTGCAGCAACGTTTTTTGCGAGTATGTTTAAACTGCAACCGACTAAAACCACAATACTTGTTTGTTTGTTTGTTTCTTTGTTAGTTAGTTAGTTAGTTAGTTAGTTACGGTAGTTAGTAAGTTAGTTACGGTTAGTTAGTTAGTTAGGTAGTTAGGTAGTTTGTTTGTTTGTTTGTTTGTTTGTTAAAGTTCCATTCTCACAGTAAGAGATCAGTGAGCTTCAATTAATTCGAACTTTGTGATTTATTGTGTTCGTGTGGGGTGATGAAACCAGATACCAGCCACTAGTCGTAAGAATGTCTCAGAAGAATATCTGTTTAGGTTAATATATGCTCTTTATTTCCCCCATGTATGCAAAGTTGCCTGATCCGTCTCAGGCAGAAGAGTATCTTGAGCCGTTCGTAACAGGGACAGTGATGTTCCCAGAGGAATACATGGGGAAGATGATGACACTTTGTCAGGTAAGTTGGCTGGACAGTAGGCAGACATACGGACAGACAAACAGGTACTGTACAACAGCAGCCGGACATGTAGGCATGCAAACAAACAGACAGACAGACAGACAGACATACGGACAGACAAACAATCAGGTACTGTACAACAGCAGCCGGACATGTAGGCTTGCAAACAAACAGGCAGGCAGACAGACAGACAGACAGACAGACAGACAGACAGACAGACAGACAGACAGACAGACAGACAGACAGACAGACAAACAACACAAATGTAGACAGGTGGACAAACAAAACAGATTTATGTCAGATTTAAGCACAGCAATATAAAGGATTTTTAAACGTTTTTCCTTTCGCAAAAATTTAATTTCGAATCAGTGAAAACACTCTCCGGTGATGAGTCTGAAAACAAATTTAACTTTGTTTATGTGCTAACGAACTATTTCTTAAGTAGATGCGGATAGATAGAGCCGATCAGTATAGGCGCTATATAAATACTTATTATTATTATTATTATTATTATTATTATTATTATTGTTCAGATTGAAATTTCGTTAATAACAGAAGGAATGCAAGTCAACCATAGTATTATCCTATTAGCTCAGATTGCGGGAGAGAAGACAGTGCAATAATTGAGCTTACTTCGAGTCGTTTAGGGCTGCTATTGTGACGTTTCGTGTCTCCCAGGCCAGGAATGCTCCGAACAGAAGTAACAATCCCTTGTAGCCAAACAGAATTCCCACCCAACGATACATGTTGGTTGATTCACAGTGTTCCAACTGGTTTACAATTGTGACGTCCAAGCTTGCACTCAGGCTCTGCAGCAGACCAATGCAAATGGAGTAAGTTGCATATTTTTAAGCTTCGTATATCACTGACATATCCATCAATAATGAGTGTTGTTACTGAAATATTTATGATCTCAGCACGGTTCTTGTATTAACAATTCACATGATTCTTCAGCCAGTATAACTATTAGATATAAATATTGTTTTGCACCACAAACTAATAAAAAACTTTGATTATGTTATATGGTACTGTACTCTGTTATATTGTACTGTATTGTACAGTACTGCACTATACTGTACTGTAATGCCATGTAATGTACTGTATTGTATTGTATTGTACAGTACTGCACTATATTGTACTGTAATGTCATGTAATGTACTGTATTGTATTGTATTGTATTGTATTGTACTGTACTGTACTGTACAGTACTGCACTATATTGTACTGTAATGTCATGTAATGCACTGTATTCTATTGTATTGTATTGTATTATATTATATTGTACAGTACTGCACTATACTGTACTGTACTGTAATGTCATGTAATGCACTGTATTGTATTGTTTTGTACTGTACTGTACTGTACTGTATTGTATTGTAAAGTCATGTAATGCACTGTATTGTATTGTATTATATTGTTTTGTACTGCACTGCACTATATTGTACTGTAATGTCATGTAATGCACTGTATTGTATTGTATTGTATTGTATTGCACTGTATTATATTGTATTGTATTGTATTCTACTGTATTGTATTGTATTCTACTGTATTGTATTGTATTGTATTGTATTGGTTCACTGCGACGTGTTGTGTTTTGTTGTGTTGTACTTGGATGTGATGTACTTGCGATGTGTTGCGTCGCGTCGTGTCATATTGCGTTGTGTCGTGCTGTGCTATCGGTTGTTCCATGTTACGCTGTGTTGTACTTTTTTTTAAAAACAAAAAAAACAAAAAAAACAAAAAAAAGTGTTGTACTTGGCTGCTTTGGCTTTGAAATGTATTGTGTTGTAAAACGAGCCCCAGGAACTTCCGATGTGGACTGTTTTCCTGACTGTAAGAAATCCCTTTACCTGTGCCTCGGTGTCACGCATCACCTTTCTCTGAGGATCAAGTATCTGCCAAGCTATTAGACACACTAGGTCTACAACCAGGAGCAGCAGCACCACACCAAACAGATGACGATCTTTAACCACCTGAGGGCAAATGAAGCAGTCAGCATCACAGTAGCTCGACCTTGTACTAGCAATTGACCGTGCTAAAAAAGATGGCGACTGGTACATTTACCCATAATTCTTAGCGGACAAAAACCCTAAGGAGCATTCACAATGTTTTTGGTACAGGGATGCATTTCGCAAAAATATATGGCTTTCTATGTGCATATTTGTTGTGTTAGGTTCGCAAGGTATTGTTGTTAAATGTACAGCCGCCATCTTTTTTATTATGGTCAATTACCGTGAAGGCCGAGATATTATGGTTACACCTCTCCCTTGCTGTTCTCACTGAATGACAAAAATTCGCGCTTGATATGCAACTAATGTGTGCTATTGCAAACTAAAGTTTGAACTGACACATACCATTATAGTTCTGCATAGTTTGTAATATAATTAATCTATTATGTAACAGTTAGATAGTGTTTTGCTAATTGACACTTGAACTAGTTTCCTTCAGGTTATAACCCCCCTCAAAAAAAATAATAATAAATATACATAAAACCACTCCGGTGTTACAATCCCCAACACCACTCTGGTTAAAATAAAGACTACGTCGTTATTGAATAAGGGCTTTTTAATTATAATATAGAAGGATATATTTCGGCTCATTCTAAGAGTTATCAGATAGACTACGAGTAGTCCCTAATTTTCCTCTTGACATCGTCGAGCGGTACGAAAACCTAAAGGTGGCGGACCAGCAAGGGCGCGAAATCTAGGCTTTTTCCCATTTCCTTCCCTTTATTCGCGCGCCAGCTCGTCCGTTCTTTTCCGTACCGCTTGACGCTCTCAAGAGGGAAACTGGGGACTACTCGTAGTCTAGTTGCCAGACAGTGCTGTCGCTATTGACCCTGACCTAATCAAAACGAACCTACTGGTCTGCTGTCAATCAGATGTGTCTTGATGGCATTTCTAAATAGTAATATATAGACTATTACTAAGCCGCAATGTGAAAGCTGTTTATTATATCTACTCAACAATCACACGAGCCACTGGGTACGCAGTGCCCCGCCCACTGCTGTTAGTAAATATGCGCACTGCACCATACACTGCACCATACACAGCGCCCCACCCCACCCCAGCCCAGAGGAGTGAAAGTTCTTACCTTCCGTCGTAACTTCCTGTTAGTGAATATGACGTGAACTCTCCATGTCTTGGAGAACATTGCTCCATACGCCAAGCTAAATCCGATGGTCAGGAGCCAGGCTCTGCTCTGTGGTACAGAGAGAACAAATCTCATTTACTGTTGTTACCTGTAGCTTGATGACGTGTGTTTGTTTGTATATATGTATGTATGTATGTATGCATGTATGTATGTGTATGTGTATATGTGTGTGTGTATGTATGTGTGTGTGTATGTGTGTGTGTGTGTGTGCGTGCGTGCGTGTATGTATGTATGTATGTATGTATGTGTGTGTGTGTGCGTGCGTGCGTGCGTGTATGTATGTATGTATGTGTGTGTATGTGTGTGTGTGTGTGCGTGCGTGTATGTATGTATGTATGTATGTATGTGTGTGTGTGTGCGTGCGTGTGTGCGCGTGTGTGTGTGCCTATTCCGTTGTGTTAGGTTCGCAAGGTATTGTGGTTAAATGTACAGCCGCCATCTTTTTTATTATGGTCAGGAAGGGAGGTACGTTTGTGAGTAAATACGGCATGTCTGTATTACGAGTTCTCTGTCCAGCTGTCTCTCTTTCCGTTCCTTAATACAATACAATACAATTCAATACAATACAAAACAATTCAATACAATACAACCTAACCATGGTGTTTACACTCGTGAAAATATTGTAAGGAGAAGTTAGCCGCTGATCTCAGCTGTTATCAACATCACTTACCACACAGATAATCTCGAATCCTTGTGACATTAAACTTCCATCGATACCAAACAAGAAGACAGAAAGGTAGTTGAATATGCACCCGAGAATGACGACATTGTTCAGCTTTGGACTCGACATCTTGATGTACCTGGCGAGAGACAATGAAAGAGACGCCGAGGTTCACTACAGCGGGAAATAGGGACTTTAAGAAACAAGGACGGCGACGGCTGATGAAATTCTACTTTATTGTGTTCTTTTCTTCCCTATATGTCATCCATTCATTTTTATTGTTCCTTGTGTGAATGAATGTGAATTGTAGGAACAGGAGACCTCAGTGTTGAAGCCAAACTAACACCGGGACTTTTCATGTTTCGGTGTTCGCGTTGTCTACAGAACTCCAAACTTGACTTTTCACGCTGTATTTCTGAAGACGACGGTGGGCAGGTAGTCAGTTTGGTGCATTCCCACGTGAAGTTTATTGTATTCTGTATTTGAGCCTTTTGTTTTGTGCCATCGTCGTAGCCGTCGCCGTCCTGGTTTCTTTGAAGAAACTCCCTACTGCTAAATTCACTCGACTTCTGGTACAAGATGGCGGACAGAAAACTGATATGCGCAGTAATTCTAGTTCCAGTCTATCCTAGGTTAGGATTAGTGGTTAGTGTTATGGTTAGGGTTAGGTTAACCCTAAACTCAGTAACCCTAACACGATCCCAGCCTTGTTCCCAGTCTACTGTTTGGCATATTTGGGCGGCGCGGTCACATGACCTTTCTGTTGTCGATACCTATGAATTGTGCCTTACAGAGAGACTGTTCGACCTGTCTGACCTTGCCTGGTCCTTCTCTTGGTGGCTATGTTTTCTGTGATTAATTGTAGTCTGGTTATTCCAGGAGAGAATCTGACCTTTCGTGACCTTTCTGTTGGCGGCACTTCTATCTATGATTCTATCATAGTCTGATGCTTTCGGGAGAAAGTCTGCCGTAAATACCTCACTTGTTCTTATCTGACCTTTCTGTGGGCAGTCCTGCTATCTATATTCAATCATAGTCCGTATTGTGATGCTTTCACGAGAATGTGTGACCTAATACCTTACCTTTCTGTAGTTGGTCCTGTTCTCTATAATTCAATCATAGACTGGTGCCTTCAAGAGAGAATCTGTTTCTGTAGTTCGTCCCGTTAACTATGATTCTATCGTCGTACGGTGCCTTCAAGAGAGAATCTATGACCTTACCTGATCTTTCTATAGTGGTCCCGTTATCTATGGTTCTATCATCGTACGGTGCCGAGTCAAGAAAGAATCTGTGACCATACCTGATCTTTCTGTGGTAGGTTCCGTTATCTATGTTTCAATCATAGTCTGATGCACGCACAGGAGCACCCGTGACCTTACCTGACTTTCCTGTAAGCGGTGTTAAACCAAAGAAAGAAGATTGCGGCCACGATTCCAATGGCGGAGAGGACACTCATGAAGATAAACAGCCCAACAGTAATAGACATCAGTTGATTCACGCGCTTGACGCGGTCACCGGGGGGAGCACCTCCTGCATGACGTAAGGGATCAGGTAATACATATGGTATTTGTTTTAGGGAGGGGACACAGACGGAGGGGCGGAAAGAGGGGCAGGGGGTGGAAATATTTACGTGGCACAGAACTGTAAAATGTTCCGGTGTTCGGAAGGTCATTGGTTCAAATCCCGTTTATGAGTGTTCCAACTTTCTCTCCTTGTATCATGAACTGTAAAATCATAATATATATCTTGATATCCCACAATATAAAATGGTGAAGCTGGAAGGGGGAAATAGTTTTCGTGATGGGTGCTCTCTCGCTACGGACTGCTCCTGGCTCTCCGTTGATGTGTCGCTTTACTCCCTCCTGAGTATGTCATCAGCATGGCACAGCCAAGTTCAGGGAGACTTACTGGCCAAACTACTTGAAACTGAAAATTTTAAACACGAAAGATCCTTAAGATCCAGCAACAGCAAACAGTTGGAGAGACCTTTAATCACTAACACTCTACAAGACCAATCTTCACAATTATTCAATGCACTCCCGAGTAAAATAAGGACAATTATTTACTCTAAAGCACTAGAATGTCTTAAGTAATGTCTTAAGTTTGTCTTAAGAATGTCTTAAGTTTTTTCATTATTTCATTGTTATTTATTTATTCATTTATTTTAATCGTTATTATTATGTTGTTGTATTCAGCTTAGTGTTCACTATTTATACCATACTTTTATAAATTGTATATAATATATTTTATCTATGTAGTTTTAGCATATTGTTGTATATGAAGAGCCACTCTGTGGAAATGTTACACAATAAATCATTATTATTATTATTGTTGTTATCATTATTATTATTATTATTATTATTATTATTAAAACCAAGACCTGTAACGAACGTTTTTTTGACTGTGATATAGCCAAAGACGGGCAAAACAGTCGAGATGACACCCACCTGCCCACACAATCTTGTGATATCCAGTCCAGTTAATGGCGGAATTGTGACTCGAGTACAGACCAACCGTTCGTTTCTCACCATCTGCGGAGCCAATTTTACATTAAATGTGTGAACTTTTTCAGGTCAGGATGAATAACAGATCTGTTCAACTCTAACAGTACGGTGGTTTGTCTTCACCGTTTGAGGTAAAAATATTTTTAGAAATTAAATTCCCCGCGTTGAATTTTCTGAGCTGCGAATATGCATGGTGAACTCATTTCCTGAGTTTGGAGATGTTTGGAAACTAATTGTTTTTTTGTTTTTAGAGGCAAATTAGTTATGCGCCATGTATGGACCTACCCAAACACGTACACGTACACATACACATACACACACATAGTGACATACATATACACATACACATGCACATGCACATACTCATTTTTGTGTAAAATATGGTTAAATGCTAAAAAAGTGTATATTTGCACAATAGTAGAAGAAGAGTTATTCAGTAATATACAGAAGACGTATGCGACCATCTTAATAATCATCCATATAAGGGTACCTGACGTAGATTAGCTACATATCTCTTATTAGCCGAGTTCTAGATTCGTGCAGCCGTAAGTTATGGACCCAGTTTTTTCATTCTTTTTATGGAAGGAAAAAACGGAGATCAATAACTTAACGTACGAACCGAGCAAACGAGGTTAATAAGATATTTATTGTGTGGCTTTGTTCATAATTTGGAGCAAGCATGAACAGATGAAAAGCTAAACAAATGACAGCCATTCGAAAGCTAGAGATCCGTACGGGAAATATGGACCTCAAATTGACCAATCACAGCGCGCACAAAATTAACCAGCCATATAATACATATAGTTATTTCAGGTTGAAGGTGCTTTTTTATATTTTCTTTGTGTTATTAGATCAACCTTGTAAGTGTATATGAGTATAAATAAACTGATGTTACTGGTTACTGGGAACATCACGAGTAAACTATTTGCTAAATTGAACGTGAATGACAGAAAACTGGAAAACTGGTCTGGACTACCTTAACAAACCGTTTAAATGTGCTAATTTAACTTTATCAGTCTAAATAATAATTGAATTAATTATATGTAAATACAATTTACCTATTATATGTTTATTAAAACATTTTAATTACACTCTTACAATCATAGTCTCAGTCTTATATTTCTTAAGGTAAAGTCAGAGTTAATCTTAGGGCGCTTTCCATTTGTCGGGTCCGGCCAGTCTGGCCAGGCAGTTTATCACCCTATGTTTGTACAACAACTCGTACCAGAACGGGCGAACTGCTCAGTACTTCTACTCCCGTAGCGGGATCATTCTGGCCTAAACCAGTTCCGTAAATTGCCCCATTCCATTTGCTTGGGTCGGCAAAACCGGCCAGACCGGCCAGTTACGACAAATGGAAAGCGACCTATGTCACAGTCTCATGCTAGGTCACTAACCTAACAATTGCAGATATTCCGTGTCTCCAATTCGATCTCCCTTCTCTGTGAAGCTGACTGGACCCTGGAACAGAAGATGCATGTTCATATTGTTAGTCTAGTTTGTATTAGGTAAGTTTCAACAGACTGTCTCAGGTGGAGAATGTTTTTAAACAGCCTGCTGAACTGGTTTCATCACAAATGCATTTCACATCTAGACTTCAGATACAAAGTGAAATAATGAAAAACAGAATTTTATTGGCTGTGTATGTTAGTAATTCAGGTCAAACAACAGCACGGCAATTATTGTAGAAAGAGAAAGGGTCAACTCACAGTTATGCCAAAAAAGCTGGTTTCATTCAGCGCTCTCATGATCTCATCCGTGGTCCTTGTATCTCCATACAGGACTTTATCAAGCTGCACATGCGCAGGTAGCTGCGATATCGTCTTGTTCAGCGCAATAGCCATTGCCCACACCGCGTCATACGTATAGCCGCTGTGCTGGTCACGTGTTACCGCTGGCACTCTATTATCATATGCCTTGTAGAACTCGCCAATTTTCTGAAAGAGAAACATTACTTGGTATAAATTCCTTCCCAACGGAAAGAAGTTTGGTTGCGGTGGGCTTGGATGCTTGGTCATATTCCTAGACATTTCACATCACTCTGAGTCTGAAAGTCGGGAAAATGGCTGCGAGCCTGGAGACGAAACTACATATTTATGGGATTTTTAACATTAACGCTAGCTTCAAATAAGGAAATGGAAGGAAATCACAAAATACTGGAAATCAGGCCGAGAAGGGGGGGGGAGTGATGACAATTTTCTCAGTCTTGCTTTCCCTTAATACACACTAAATGCGTGAAATAAGTTAACCCATCATAATAAACTTTCGACGAATATTTTGAAAATAAGGAGAGCGAGTGTTTCATACGTAATTCATGAAATATTGAGATGCAAACACTATCAAAATATCTATATTAATTGTTGGTGATGATTAACGACATCACGAACTATTAATAATCTTGAAAACATATATCAAGCTTCACGACTGAGAGATCATTTCGGAGGAACATTCCCACGGGAAAGCTTGAAACTTCAGCTTTCGTAGATGTATTTCAGTGAGATTAATTTCGTGGTATATGTTTTGTCAAAAATCTTTCAGACGCAAAATTGACTATATATATTTGGATTGAAAAGGGAGGCCCATTTGCACCCCACCCCCACCCCCACGTACACCAAGCATCGCTCCTGAACAACAGCCGGTAATCAATGAATGAGAGCATGGTCCGGGAGCTTTCTACCTTTCCAGAGACAGTCGTGTGGTTCATTGGAGCATGCCACAGGTTGTTGGTTGCTAGGTAACCGTTGGCTGCCTCAAGCATCTGGCTGGCTGTGCAGTCGACACTCGAATCCTCGTAGTTCCACCATTCTTCCTCCATGTAACCTAACACTATCCACACGTACCGGGGCCCGTACATCTTTAGTTTGTATGCCTACAAAAGAAATACAGTTCAACCAGGGAACGCTACTCGATTGTAAAGGGTTTAGAGGTGTCTTATAACAAGGAAATTATATCTGGAAAATGTTTACATAAGGTCTATACAGAACAAATACATTCCCAAAAAGTCGAATTTTTCAAGCAAACTCGGACTAAACCCACTTCCCTCGGATTTGCGTCACTTATATCTTGTAATTTCACTTACGAGAACTCAACATTCAATAATTTGAGTTTCCCTCTAACTTGAACTAAATTGTTCCTCACTGTGCCTGTGGGTTTTTTCTTACCGATTAATGATTTATTCCCAATAATTCGCATATTTACGCTAAGAACCCCCCCCCCTTTTTTTTTATATCTTCCAGTGGCTTTCACACACTATTATCCAGCTAAAAAAGGTTTAAGATGTTAAAAAATATAGCTAGCGACAAAAACTAGTTTCGTCATGTACCGACCGCTTCAGTT
>JANVCH010047430.1:0-11236 GCA_025505405.1 Epizoanthus rinbou
CCTTGGCGGCACCTACCTACCCAACCTTGGCTTGAGTACCCCCCCCCCCCCGGGGTATTTTCACATAATTTTATACATGTATGTGAGAGTTTACATTGATATTATGGAATCATAGACTGAATCATTTCTCCCCCATAGTATTGTACATGTACATGTACAATAAATTGTGTTTCAGTTTATTATTTATGAGTAATATAATGCAGCTGTGGTGTCCACTTATTATCCAGTCAAGATCTTTCTGAACAGGCACAAAGCTCTGTGTATGTGTGTTGAACCAGCCGGGCAACTGATAACTGTTTCATGATCACAGCCATAGAATACATGAAGTTTCTACATCAGCAAAGAGACAAGCAAAAGGAAGACCTTGAGGCTCTGAGGAAGGAAGTTATGGCTTTGAAAATCATGAAAACGTAAGCAATTGTAGAGCTGACCAATTATTTTTACTTGAAAGGGGTCATTGGGAAGAGGCAGTCCATATATAATGGCAGGATACGTGTATTTTAGATCTTCTACAAAGTGGCTGCAAAATGAGTACAGTCAAATGACTAGTTGGGTTTGGCCTATTACATGATTGTCGTACTACATGTATAGTATGCCATTGTGTCAGCTGAGGATATCGATTTAGCAACTGACTAGCCATCCTCAGTTGGCTGATCACAGCTGAGGATAGCTGACCACCATCCATGATGATGAACACCAAAAATTGATGACCGTGGCTGACCATGGCTGATAGTCCTAAGAGTGACCAATAATCACCTGACTGACGTGGCTGATCATAGCCAACCATGGTTGACCATTGCCAATAATTATTATGGCCAGTCGAGTTCAACCAACTTTTACTCAAGTTTCTTGGTGCTTTCAAAGCATTGAATATGAATATTCAAAGTTTGACTCCACAAATCGTCTTCTTCTCTCTAATTTTGGTTTACTTTTCAGCCATGTTTTTTCATGTTGAGGATGTTTCTCAGACATGTACATGTATATTTACTGTGCACAAGGAAGAGCCACTTATTGCGATTATTCAGTGTTGTATATTCATTTGATACTTGAGAACTGCATGCATATAAAATTATCCAGCTTTCATAATTAACCTGGTTACCATTTTGTTTTCACAAATTTTTATTTCCAGTGCCGTAAATCTGTATGCATCCACAGACTTCGTCCTGGCCCAACTTTTTGGAGCAGTGTGTTGAGGAAAACAAATCATACTTGAGCTGAAAATGCACTGATTATACAGTACTCACGTTATAATGAAACAGTAACTGAAGATGTATGGTCTGATTATACATGTATGTGACAGTGAGTCATGCCATTTTTCTCCTCAGCTGACAGAATGGCATATATACCCTCATTCATTTTATGTGCTTTTACACAAGAACTTCTTAAAACTTTATTACAAGTTAGACATTTTAGCTTTTATATAATTTAGACATCATCTTATGCAAAGATAACTATACAAGAATTCACTTCATGAGATTTGGCTTTGAAAATGGGCCTTGGTTTATACACTGAGTCAACGCATACATCAGACTATGTCAAAGTATAGTACGTATGTATATAATTATGTATGTATATATATTGACGTAAGGAAAAACAAAGAGAGTACACTTTCATCCCGACAAGCCTGTTTCGTGATTAACTCACTCTTCAGGGGATTTAATGAAAAGAATACTCGCGACCATCATATATACTATAAAATGTACATACTCTACATAATTAGTGTAGTGGTAGGTTCAAATGTTTTGTTGTTAACGCTTTGTTTCTGTAACGGCATGAAGATAAAAGAATGCTCGTGGCCATCATATATACAATTTGCATACTTTACACAATTTGGCAGTATTATTAAAATTTAAATATTTTTTTATATATGTATGTATCTACTTTTATCAAAGTACGTGCATGTACATGTATGACATGTCATATCATAGTATGTCAAATTGTAAACTTGTATTTATTTGCAACCAGTAGACTAAGAAAAACAACTATTAACACAACTTCTTTCTTTCCTTTCAGCAACTATGAGCAAATTGCTAAGGCACATCAAAATCAGGTAATGTTTTAACAAAATAATTAATGCAAATTAAAGGTCAGCCAGCTAAATATTTCAGTTGAGGATAAGAGATAAGCATATTTTAAAATTGTGTGGTACTTATTTCTCTTCAATGCATTCTCATTCCAGATTCTAGTACTTGCCCTCAAGTGAAATTGCATTGTTAAGGAGCTTGTCAGCCTTTATTTCAATGCTTTCAAAATTTGACAAATGAATGCGACATTGCCAAAACCAATGGTTTAAATGGTTATACAGAATGTGTGACTAACTGAAATTATTTTCTTAAAATTGCTACTCCGGGCACTTTCAGTCAAAATTACAGCACCCCATGCCAGTTTGATTGCCTACCCAATATAGGCCCAACATATTAGACAGTCAGGTGATTAAATGTTGTGTCTGAAAAGTGATCTTACTCTCTATCCAGTCTCACCAAGGCCATTAATTGGCCACACTCTCAATCACCTCCACTCGTCCTGGTCAACTCTGTCATCACTCCCTCCCAACACATATACATCCACCCTTCTACCCCACCCAGATCTGTCCCTCCCCATCACTCTTTACACTCAATCACAATTCTATACTAGCCATAGATCTACAACCACCTTCCTACCTCTCCCAGGATGATACCATTTTCCACCCCGACAATAAATTAATTACAGACACAGCAATATCAAATACTTTTTTTGCTTTCTTTAAGCTTGTTGAGCACTGCTCCTGCAGTACCAACAAAAGTACTTTAATTTTAATTATGTCTTTATGTTCACAGTTTTCATAATAATTTACTGTATTCGTAATATTCCCAGAGGAAACCAAAAGAAAGTCTTGGATAGGAAATTGTGGTACTTGTATGATGTGATACCTGAATGAAAATGTGTTCTTTTTCCAGCCAAGCCAAGGGCAGAAGCAAGTATCAGATCAAGCTAAATTCAGTGTGGTTAGTATACAGTGTAACATCCTGATAAAAAAAATTATTACGTTATTGGGGTAATAAAGTTTTCACTCAACATTGGAAAGTTGAAAAGCCTCTGGTTCAACTACTACATTGCGATCAGTTTGTCTTGTTTTTCCAAAATTCACAGAGAATAAGAAATTGAAAATCGTCGGTAAGTTGGCACACTCAATTTTTATTTCTCCACAAATTCTAGTTCAAGACTGAAGATCTTTTGGAGTGTGAGATGCTACTGCATAGACTGTGAGTAGTCCCCACTTTTCCTCCAGAAGATTGTGTAGCGCGGTTCGAGAAGGCAAGATGGCAGACGATGGAATGCGTGAAAACTGGGGCAAGGACAAATAAGAAGCGAGAGGGTGGAGGAGAGAAGGAAAAAGGGGAGAAAATACTATTTTGAAAACTCGCCCCAGTTTTCGCGCATTCTATCGTCCGCCATCTTGACGGTACTCACAGTACAGTCTACTACTGCAGGTATTCCAAAGTAATTACCTTGTCTGAAAGGGAGGGATGGGGGATGGGGATCTTCATATGTCACTACTCTGTGACAACCTTTAAACTATATGTACATGTATATCATTATCCACAAAATTAATTGGGATCACTCAGACACAACATGGGGAGGCAGACATAGAGTGTAGCGAACACCCACCCCACACAACAAGGGAAACAAAGTATCCAATGGAAGATCTAGACTGTTAATCTGACCATCAACAACTAGCCATAAACATCTGGTTATATTATTGGCCAGGGTGGTTGTATTACATGTATATTAACAGGATTTTCAGATAAGAATATGACCAAAACATTTTTGTTGCCATAATAATGATACAGCTGTATTAATGAGGTGCTCATAATTATATAAGAGAGACTTCTGTTGTAGTAGTTATAAGGAATTTTGAACTGACAATATACAGTCAGCAACCATTATGGTAGATGTTGCTCCACAAAAAGTCAATCATTCATTTATTTTACTTTTGTTTTGATGTGAAATTATAACTAATCTTTTATTTTTCGTTATGGTTTCACACCATGATTGTCAACATAACAGCATTGTACTATAATTTAATTTGTGTATCTTGAATTAATTGGGCATCATATTTTCTAGTTTAAACAGATTATGGATACACAGTTTGTGTCATTCAATTCAGCCATTACAGTAACAAGTTTTGATGCGCTCTCGGCATGTGTGTTCAGCTGGTTAGAAGAGTACTGCAAGCCACAGGTACATGTATCAACATTCCCATTTGGTACTTACTTAATGATAAGTCTTACACTGCGCATGTTGCCCAAGGGTGGACTGGTCAATTTCTTGTGGGGTGGGGAGGGAGCTGAGAGGGAGGGATAGGGAGGGATGGGTAGCAGTAACACATTTTTGTGCACTCTCGGCATGTATGTTCAGCTGGTTAGAAGAATACTGCAAGCCACAGGTATCGACATTCCCATTTGGTACTTACTACATGTAATTATAAGTGTTGCACTGCACATGTTGCCCAAGGGTGGACTGGTCAATTTCTTATCAGAGGGGGATAGCAAGAACAAGTTTTGACGCACTCTCCACAGACCAACCAAGAGGATATAGCAGGGTAGTATAGTTAATAGTATAATAAAGACCGAAACTACTGTCAGTCTCCTTTGTCTGCTGTGATCGGTAAACAAGTGGCAAAGCCATGAGAAAGAGCTGTGAAGCAGAATAGGGAAGATTCTAAAGGCAGGAAAGAATATAGCCAAGACACAACAGGTAGCTCTTGAAAATGGCTCTGAACTCCCAACTCTGGACATTCAATCAAACATTGGCCACCAAAAATAACAAGATTAAAGGCATACTATCTAACCTGTCCAACTATTTTGACTGTGAAATTCAAATTTTGAAAAAGATTGAATGTCTCTTGTACGTTAGTGTACACATTATTGGCCATTGGGCAGGAGTGTAACAGTTAACAAGTGACCACAAAACCTTTGAAATTCAAATGTTTAACATGCCTCTCTGATTACATGCTCAAACAATTCCCTGTCCCTGCCATACACAACTTGATTGACTGATTCATACATGTAGTTCTTCCTTCAGTTGTGTAATATTTATGAACATAAAGTAACCTTAAACTTTCTTAACTTGTTTGCAAAAGAACTTTTAGTCAACAGGCTAGAATGATTTTATGTGTAAAATATTCATGAATCTTCTGGCAATATTTAGTGTTGCCCCTCTGCCTCCTTTCATATGAGTTTACTGTGTCTTGAATTGTGAATAACATTGCTATTGGTATGTCTTTGTCACAGTACCTTCGAGAAATTGTCATTGGCGCTCTGATGAGTCTAAAGAATCAAGGCCTTCTATAGCCCTAGGACATTTCACATGTACCAAGCTGATCAGCCAATGTACAAGTGCGACACACACACAGACGTGGTACATAAGTATGCACGTAAAGATCTAGAAATAATTGCATTGCTCTTGTGTATCAACTAGGATACATGTACCTGCTGAATTAAGGTCAGCCTGACATCAATATGGCAGAACAGATTGGAGTTCTACACATGTACAGTGAAAGTGTACATTGTATAAATTATTAATGTTGTTCATTGTGTTTCAAAACATCAATGGACCACTGGAGAACCAAAAACGTTGAACAGAGGCACAAACTTGAAATAACTATAAGCAAGGTTAAAGCCTGCTGCAGACTGCACTGTTGCTGATATTCTGTCATCCAACAAATCATCTTGACTTGTAAGCTCTACATGTACATAATTATATACTGTACTGTGTACGTTGACATATCCATGACAAGATCTGCAGTAAAATATATCAAACGTATTTCATCTCAAGACTCCCCATTAGGCCTTGTTAGGTAGTGTGCCACAGATTGATACAGCTCGCGTATTTGGCCTGCAGTGGAAAGCTTTACTGCAGACATGTATACATAAACATTTCATACATTTGAACTGAATTCTAGCTATCTGCTTGTGTCTGGCCAAATGAATCAATTATAATTAAATAGTTAAATAATGATAATTAAAATAATTTGCAAGGTAAGTTTGTGTTACATAAATTATGAATCACTAGCATTTTTAAAAGCTTGGAAAACTTCAATACACAGAACAAAATTTCAATGACCCTCATGTTTGCCATAAAAAAGCAACTGTGGATTTCTAAGGGAAGCAAGAAACAGCACTCCTGGGTACTGTTGATGTACAATGTCATTAATTATAAACTAGCTGTTACCTGGACTATTTACAAGTTTACACATACAGCCAGTTTACTAGGCAACATGTACTAACCCTAACCCTAACCCTACACTACAGTTACTATTAATTAACAAAGTGTAGGTGACTAGTGGTGGATATTTACCGAGCCGCTTCAGCAAGGTAAATATCGACCGCTAGGTATTGACACTGATAATATATTTCCACTTCCAGTATTAATTTCTTCAGGATATTCACTGATTAGTGAACCAATCACAGCGCGCGAAAAACACTATTCACTGGTTGGGTATATGGTGAATAGTCACCTTTTATTGACCAATCAGAGCACGTGAAAAGTGCTATTCACTTGTTAGGTTTATACTAAACTACACTACTGACAGTCACTGGGCTACAGTCACTAGGCAACAGTCACTAGGCAACAAATCTTAACCCTATTCAGACTTGGGGATCACCGATCTTCCCTCCATATTTTCAAATATTTCTAACTAAATAACCATTCAAGGTTTAACCACAAATTTGCAAACGTTTCCTAGAATTTATCAGGAAACATTATAAAGTTGTTAGTTGGTGCTCTGTGGAAGGTGAGTTTTTGTTTACCCGAGGGAACTAATGTTTTGCAAGGCCAAAGGCCGAGGAAACATTCTTCCTGAAGGTAAACAAAATTTCATCTTCCACAGAGAAACTGAAAATTGAAAATAAAATCTAATTATAAGCGAAAAAGTATCCAGCTATTGAACAAGAGTATTTGTTTCTAGAAACAAAAGAAATGTCGATTAGCTTGTTTAACCAATCACAATGGGTGTACTATTTGAACGATATAACAGGTGTATTAAACATAATTATTATGTACTGCAATTAATGTCTGCATGGCAACCATACTGTCTAGTTTTCTTTCTTTGCTGTCTAGTTTTTCCCTAAATACAATACGGATAACTAAAGTCATTTTCTGAACTTTTTTAAAACTTTTAAGTCAATCAGGACAATTTTCTGTCATCAACAAAAAGGAATCCAAGATGGCAGTCTAATTGTGATGTCATGTGACATCAGTAAGGTCATAAATGATATATTTACTAATTACCATACAATTCATATCATGTTAATTAATTAGCACGCCCACATTGTGTCCCCTTCCCCTGTCCCATGAACTACAAAAAGCCCAGTCTCAAGAGCTTGAGTCATCAGTTACTTCTCTTCAAAGTGACTTATAAGCAAGTTCACTATCACTATAATAAATAAAAGATTATAAAGTCGTTGAAGGTCTGTGTGTTAACTCTGCTCAATGAGCTGTTTCATTTAGCTTACTGAAGTTGGCTCTTCAAGTCAACAACAAGCAACAGGCTGTGCACAGCTCTTGTTAATAAACTAAAGTTTCATGTTGACCTTGACCCTCCAAAACAACTATCCACACTTCCCTTTTCTTAAATGAAATAGTTATTCAGTTATTTGTCTCCTCCTTGGGTACTTTTCATGTATTCTTTATTCATTCAACATCTTCAAATGTTGCTTGATGAAGTTTACCACAATTCTCTGGGGCCTCTGCTGAAACTCCTCAAGCTGTTGGGGGGTTAGATCCACTTGATCACCCGCAAGGCGATCAAGAAGAGTGACACACATCACTGCTGCAGGGACACCCGCACGCTTACACACTGCAGCAAAGCAGATAGACTCCATCTCGATATTGCGCACTCCACTTCTGTGTGCCTTGTTTAGATATTCAAGTTTATCTTCGAGTGTGTATTCACAAAATGCCCCATCGAGTCGTCCCTGCCCTGAAAATGACAATTTTGTTAGTAAGATTGGATTGTGATCAAATGTTCACAACTGTATGGCGGGATGTTGTGCTTGTTAGTCACCTGAATAATCAATATACAATACAATACAATATATTTTATTTAGTATTGTTTTTTTACATATTTTAAACAAAGAAAGGGTAAAAATTAACAGGTATAAAGATACTCAGCTAACTGTAATAACCAGAGGTTAGACTAGACAGTTAGCTGATTATAGTTTACATTGTTTTTATATATATGGTCGGAAAAAGGAAGGAAATGGAAAAGCACAAAGAAAAATGGATACACAAAGTATATACACTTGACTTAAATTACATAAAGTAAATAAAAGTATATAAAGTATGTAATAAGAATTTCAGACAACAAATATTAGTAAATATGGAAAAAAATTAAACTTTGGAAATATTAGCTAATAGGCTACATACACAAATTTTATAAACTAGGCACATGGATGGAAGAAAAGTATGCTGGAGCATTAACTGTATTTTCTAAATGAACGCATGGCAAAGGAACAGGCTGTTAATTATTACTATTATTATAAAATCTCGGTGAAGGGAGTTATCTCCCCAAAAATGTATCCTTTAATCAACATGCTAACTAGTACTAACCTGTTTGAGAACTCCAATGTATGCATGTGCATATGCAGTAACTGACTGTGAAATATCATCATCTTCACTACCAAGAAATCTACAACAAATAAAGTTAAAACAAATTAAATATCAAACGTGATCTTGTGTGTACTGCTGCAACAGTTGACAAGCTGACCTGTGTGATTTATACTGTTGTATTGATCCAAACTCACAGAAACTGTAATGTAGGTTTGAAAAGAACAATATACTCTAAATATGCAATACCCTACATTCAGTCATTAATCAAGGGCTCAGGATGACAAGTTCTTGGCTTGTAAAAACCTATTTCTTAATTTTGCAAGTGCCAAAGATGCAAGTTTCTAGTAGGGGCGAGCTGAGATCAAACATTGTTCTTGAAGTAAATGCTCAAGCTTGAAATCATTCTATAAAGCACAGTTATATATTACCTGAACAGAAATGGAACTTTCTTCTCTGCGGCTTGGAGAGTTCTTGTAGCCTGCTCTGTTTGGCCTGCTTTAGTCAACCTACAAATACAAGACATTTCTTCTTTGAACCACAAACTACAGTTGAATGTACTGCAGACAATATACAGTCATGATTCATGTAAAAACTAAAGTATGAATCATGTAGAATCAGGGTTCGTACAAAAGGTTGCAACCAAAAATCAAGGAAATTTCCAGGACAATTTAATAAATTTCTAGGACATAACTTCCTAAAATGTACACATCAATGAACAAAAATAGAAGTATATACAAACAACCCTCCAAATTATTTTTGAGGGTGATTTTGCCCAAAAACGTCACAAACTTCTATTTAGTTGTGCATGCATAGTATGCAAAGCCAACTTGAGTTCTTGGTAATGTTTCTTTGAATTTCCCAGGACTTTTCTAGGAGATTTCTCAAATTCAATTTTTCCAGGACTTTTCCAGGCCAGAATTTTGTTTTCTAAAATTCAAGGACTTTTCCAGGATATTCCAGGACGTGCGAACCCTGTAGAATGTAAAATTTTACACTAATTAATTCACTGATCACTTACTTATTGAAACTGCTGATCAGCTGCATCCCAGCACAGTTCGTTAGTCTGGCAAGTTTTGCCTGGAAGTCATAATCCTCCTCCTGAAAAATAACTTTGCCTATGTTATTACATAATTGTATAATTATCGATAAATCAATTGAAAGTTGATGTCTTATACTTTTTGGCATGAGGGTGGAAGGTCTCAGTTGACATTTGGCTAGCAGTCAAAATGTTCAAATCTTCCACATCCCTCATGGCAAAAAACATATCAACTTTGAGTTGCTTTGTCCATAATTTGGTTTACTCTCAAACGAAAGAAACCTATCCTTGTGCTCTGTGGTACACGACTCTACATGCCCATGGGGAGAGTAAGCCCACATATAACCTATGAGGTCATACTGGTCACCCTTCAGGGTATACACTTTGTCATAAAGAGAGAAGGGAGTATCAAATTTTGGCTTCTTCTTGGACAATTTGTCATTAATAGGGTATCAAATTTGTTTTTTTCGCCAATTTGTCATAAATATACAGTAGGGTATCAAATGTTGGCTTTTTGCCAATTTGTCAAATAGGGTATCAAATTGAATCTAAAAGGGTTAACTTCACTTATGTATAAGACAAGATATGGAAAGATTTTAAAGAGCATGTGAGAACTTATATCAACTTGAATATTGAGATATCCATTGAAAATGTAATGCTAGGAATGAGACAGACCTGCAATTTGGGCCAATTACCTAATTATATTGGCTAGATATTATATCTATGTTTGCAGATGTAGGGAAGTAAATTAAACCAACTCTTTCAGGCATAATTTCATACATCAAAATTTCTTGTAAACAACTGAGAGACCCAAAACTTAAACCCATCTGTATATTTGTACAAAAACTATAATTAGTTCTCTTAATTCTTGTAATTGCGGGAGCAAAAACGAATGAAATAAATATGTTATATATTTTACATAAATTACTACACTTTCTTCAGACAACAAACACTTCTCGTCACATGTACATACCTCTCTTGGTGGCATGACTCCAGCACTCTCCAGCGCCGTCATGAGTGTCTCTACTAGGTCTGTCTTGGCTACAGGGTCCATGCCTTTACTGATAATCTCCTGGAAACAATCACAGGCACTTTCTCTCAAAACCTCAATGGACAGATGATTCAGCAAGATGCTAAGAGGAGAATGGTAACAAATGAATATAAATTTGCATCATGAATGTGATCAAGGCCAGGCTTAGCATCTAATTCTTATATTAATTTTATTGTTAGTAATGTTAATTCATTTTTTTTAACACACGGCTGTGCCTTGCACAGGAATTTGTGTACCATTTGAACACACTTTCTTCCTTTTGGCTATTTTTATCGTTAGTGTATTAATTTTCTTCTTAGTTAATTGTATTATATCGCCCAATAATGTTGTTAATATTAATAATAATAAATATTAATAATACATCCATATAGGAACAAAAGGGTTACCTCATATTGTAAAACAGCTCTGAAATAATTATCAGTTAGACTACATGCAGATAACAAGTATCTAGTACATTATTTTATGATTTATCGTATGTATATATCTTCTCCATCAATCCCCCCATCCCTCCAGCCATCAATCCATCCATCCACCCCTCCATCCATCCATCAATCCAT
>JANVCH010047541.1:0-11236 GCA_025505405.1 Epizoanthus rinbou
GGGGGGTTTAACCCCCCCCCCCCCCCCCAATAATTTTGCCGTACGTAAAAAACCTAACAAATGAAAATACAAATTAAATGCTATTTTATCAGAATCGTTAAGATTAGAAGCATTTCCAGCCATTTCAGAAGCTCTAAATTTAAAAATTTCCCTGGGCCGGAGGAACATGCGCACCCCAGGACCCCCTAAACACATCTTACGCCTTTGGCGCTCGTTGAGTGAGCACGCGCTTCGTGCGAAGCCCCCCGATCAAAAATACGCTCCGCGGTCCCTGTTGAAAGGCCCTGGGAGATTCTGTATATAACTGTGTCTACAGCTGTATCAATCAGCCGGCAATGACTTAATTCTCCTATAATATGTATGATCAGCTTCTTTATAATAGCGACGAATTATCCCAAGTTCTCGTTGCAAGTGATATACAATTGGTCATTCCAAACTACCGTGAAGAGCACTCATTATAAACCACTAATCATTAGCATAGATCAGTTTTCTTCAGGACCTTATGTGATTATTAATCAATTATTTTAGCTAAAAAACGTATCATGCTGCATAAAAATCGTTTCTCTCCTGCGTGTTTATGTATTAGGCAAGCAGTTCGTGTTTGGCGGGAAATATGCTCGCGAGTCGAGCTGTGAAACAAAACTAATACATATCTATGTTATTTTAGTTTTGGAGCAACAAATTTTGATTTTACGTAAAATAGCCCAATTCTTGGAAATGTAACATTCATACTCTTTTTTGATCTGTGAAAAAAATAAAAAAAGCGAATCGGTAATACCATTTGAGGTTTGTCGTACACTCTAACAATAACTGATAACGCATTGAAATAGTTTACTAGCTCTCTTTCTCTCACTTAACTGTAACATGTATGGTTTATCATTTAGAAGCAATGACTAAAAATGTAATAAAAATATAGCCGATCTAATGCCATAGTAACATCAAGAGAAGATTTTTCGTCTTACAGTTTGCTAATAATTTATTAAGTAGACACAAATTTTTGAAATAAGAACCAACCGATGTCTTCTTAATGCCGATGGAATTTAATTTTCATTTTCTTAGAACTAAATATGTTATGCCCAAAATAGACAGTGAATGACCCCCCTCTCCTTTGTCGGTTCAACTTCAAGGATTAACAATCTCTCTTAGGAGGAGGGGGGGGGGGTTGTTAAAACCTCACAACATTAGTTTCTGTTCTACCGATTTTTCATTTAACTCTTTGACAACCAAACTGCAATTTACCTGCATTAACAGTAAGCGATACAAAACTGTGGCAAAGTTTTTGTCCAGGGGTGTCATTACTGAAACTAGGCGGAAGGGGCGGGGGTTGCAACAACCACCCCCACCCCCACCCTCAAAATAAACTATTGTTTTCACTTAGTTTAAGTTAAATTGCCCTGTGATATATACCTGTACCCCAGAGTTTTGAAACCAACAGGATAATAATATTTAATTTTGTTTTAGTCCGTGACTTGTATGCCAAATGAAGCAATTAAAATGGCAAAATAGAGAAACTTTAAAAATTGATTGTTCACTGAAAAATTGAAGTTGTCAATTGGCATTGATATTAAGGGCAAGTTGTTCTAAACATTTATTTGTTGTGGGTTTGCTGTCCTTCCCAATCAGTCACAAAACCAAGACTGAATAAAGCGGATCGAGCTTTCGTGACCGACAATCCAAACCATTTCCAAAGCGAAGCATCAAACATAACTAAAGACTATCAGTTTACTGCAAACGCCCCCCCCCCCTCCAGCATGGAATGTGGGAAGGGGGGAGGGATGACACTTTCTTTCACATTGAAATAAGTCGTCAGGATGTACGTGATATACGTTCAAGAGATAGATTTCATTCTAAATCGATTGACCTGTCTTCAGCTAACATTGAAAAGCTTAGTTGGATACAGTTACTCACTCGATAATTGTAGCTTGTTCCACTGAGATAATTAAAATCAACTGTCATGGATCCCACTAGCATGTATCATTGTATGTATACCTATTAGACCTTATGTCAAGTCTTCGCGATTTATTTTAATGGTGTCAAAGGCTTTGCAACTCTATTTTGCATGGGAATGTTTTCTATGGACAATTGTACACTGACTAGACGACTTTCCAGATAACATTGACTTTCGAACTCTATAATTGTATAAATGCAATATCTCGTTAAGAAAGAAGCATTTAATGATATACTGTGGCTTAATTGTATAGACGGGGGTATGTTTTTGAAAAATATCCCCCTTCACAAATGCATATCGGAATTATTATTTTTCTGTTCTTCAATTCAGATTCTTTTCATTTGCAGTTGCATGTGTGCATTTCATTTTGTCTTGCTTTTATCGTGTAGTGTGGCCTAGTGTGTTTGTTTCGAAATAATTCGGCATATTCTCTACAAGCACATTTACACAAATCCAATACAACGCTTCGCACGAAAACAAGTATTTGTTTTTTTCAAAATATTGGTCACCCATCGATAAATCGAAAGATTAATTAAAATATAAACCGGGTATATCCAGATTGATTGGACAGAGTTCTATTTTTATGCAAGAAAGATTGCCTCCGGCAAAACCCAGGCGACAGTATTAATAAGGCCACAAACTGTTTTATATGAACGACGTTCTATTGTAGTATTGAATTGAGACGATCGACTGTGTTAACGAACTAAACGGAAAATAGGATCACGTTTTGTTGCGTAGGATAACCTCAAAACGTATAAACAGCTTTTGATTTTACCTCACGGACACCATAATTCGATCCCACACAACCACTCCCCAACATCCGTTTAAAAGTACCAGATAAGGTAATTATCCACTTCTCAATGTTCATTAGTTCTATAATAGTAAAAAACACACGGAAGCGCATGGGCTAAATCCCCAATTCGAGGCAAATGTGAGAAATCTAAAGAATTTTGTCCATCAAGTCAACTATTGTTATCAGATACAGATGAAGCACGCAGGTATATTAGATGCATAGATTCGATGATAACAACAAACATTTACATAAAGAAACTTGACATCGTTGGAGCACCATCGACAACAAGTAGAGAGTCCCTTCTCCTCAAGTTAAAAGTTAAAGAAACCCCACAGTCTCAAGCAAGGAACAATTCAATAAGTTGGAAAAGAAAATGGATACAGCAAACGAAGCATTGAAAACTGCACAGGAGACAGTGTTTTCCACGGAAACTCAGTTTAATCGTTCAGGTCTGTATCTCAATATCACATCCACCTTCTCCAATGGTACTAGAGAGAACGCAACTCGTGACCCGACCGCCACAGTGGAGTTTATGGCAACGAAAGTGTTGTTTTACTTTGTTATTTTGTCATGCAGTACAATTGGCAACGCTCTAGTGGCGTGCATCATCTGTAGCACGAAAAAGATGAGGACACCATCTAACTATCTTATCCTTAATTTATCAATTTGTGATCTTATCACCCCGTTGTTGAGTATTCCATTTGACTTTGCTCTTGAAGAAAACGGGTACAGTTGGATGTACGGAGCCTTCATGTGCAAAATTCTGTGGCCATTTGCGACACTGACGACCACATCATCGTCTCTAACACTTGCAGCTATTTCCTTGGATAGATACCGTCTCATAATGCATCCATTCAAGGCCAGACTCTCTTCAAAACAAGTGAAAATCATAATAGCGGCAGTACATATAACATCACTGATAGTTGTGTCACCGTATGTACATTCACTGCACCTAAATGGAGAATATTGCTCTGAGGATTGGCCAGAGATTTCTTACAGACAAGGGTATACCGTATCACTGTTCCTCATCCAGTATGGAATACCTCTACTCTATATGATTGTAATGTATACACTTGCTGTAATAAATCTTCGCTTGGCAACTAGCCGGATGAGAAACAACTCCATTAATTCAACTTCAAACACCGTACCATCTAAGAAAAAGGTCAAAGTTAGTTGGAATAGTCCAAACGCCCGAGCTACCAAGATGTTCATGATAGTTGTTTTGGTATTCGCGGTCTTCATGTTTCCAAACCAAGTTGTTTGGTTGTGGGCTGATTTTGGTGGAGGTTTTGATCATCAGCATTTCCAGATGGCGTCGATAATCTGCTGGTTATTCACCTACACCAATTCCGTTTGTAACCCTCTCATCTATTTTATGTTTAGTAAAGATTTCCGTTCGGGATTTAAGAGAATGTTCAGAAAAATTACTTGTTATGAGAACTCATGGACACTGGATAAAAATCTCAGCTCTTGTAGGACAGGAACTGAGAGCTCCCATTCTGCTGAGAAACCTGGAGTTAGCAGTCATGCAGATGTAAAACAAGACAGATTTGTGACGAAGGGAGTTGGCAAAGGTTTTCATAAACATAAATATCTAGATAATAATACTACAGTAATAACGAGTTGTTATTCCACGTTGGACGATGACAGAGCTGAAATGCCGATCGAGCGCAGTACAGAGAAGAATTGTGGGAATCGCAATGAGTTGTCGTCTTCACGTTCGAAGCACGTAGACTATAACAACTGTTTTATATTAGCAGGATATTTAGACACACACGATGTTTCCGTTTTTATTAGTCAAGATATCTTAGACGATATACAACGTTTGCCTGAGACTAACTGTTAAATGTAGAGGTGCTGTCGGGACAGTTTACTGTCAAACTGATATTTTAACCTAAAGTTGCATAATGCTTAGCGCGCGTAGTCAGTCTATCGTAGTGTTTATACAGAAAACAATAGAATAAGTGTTTATCCGTTTGTTTTAATCATTATTTTCCAATACTATTTGATCAAATGTATAATCTGCTGCATTTGCTGCCTTCTATAACTATAAGTCTTGTACATATTTATCAGACGTGGAGGGTCGTATATTAGACCACTATTAAACTTTACGAATGAAAACAAAACTGAAGCGGGAATGCAGACACCACACGGATCGTCTCGAAGGCTCGTGCGGTGAAGGAAGCAATTAAACATAACACTGAACAGGAAAGAAATGAATAAACAAGACACAGTACAAATAACACAATGTCAATTCAATAAATCTAAAACATCACATAAACAAATACCCAGGAACACTTTTTTAAACATGTAAATTGTAATTATGAATTACTTACAGGTGTGTATTGGACATATATATACATTATGTTGGTTTATGATTAATTGTTATGTAAAGCTTCATTTCCTTTATATATATCAAGTAATAAATACCTAAGGATATGTTACCTACTTCTATCTGTTTGTATACAAGGCCACGCTTAGGAACACCAACAAGCATGCTAGGAAGACTACCTGATGTGATAAAGGATACACGCTGTTGAACAGCGGCAGAGCCTACGGAAGGGCAAGTGTCAATAATGAAATATATAAGAAATGTAATGGAACTGACCACGATAGTCAAGAAGTCGGCATATTACTTCCTGACTTAATTACGTGGGAATACGGCTAAATAAGAGAAACAACGTTTCTTGTGCCAATGGACATGCAGGGTGGTCATGCACGTATTTGTATAAACATTCTTGTTAATGACCCCAGAAGGCGACAAGTTGCGAAGTACTTAGATTTTATCAGATAACCAAAACATATTTAGAGTACGCAAAGCCAGAATGTCTGCTGTGATGAAAGAGCAATAGCCGCAGGCAACTGTTTAACACGGAGCCAAACAAAACTGCTACAAATCAACCCTTTTATCTCTAAACCTTTGTAACCTGTTTGGTTTAACGAATACTTTCCTTTGGCACGCGATCATATGCATTTCCGCGTCCCGACAGATTTCAAAGTTTGCGAAAATAGGATTTCTCATAATTGTAATATGCAATTTGCAGAGAAGCGAGTAAGTTTTCTCTTACTCATGAACTGAAAACTTAAGGTCAATGTGCATGATACATATATCATTTGTATCAGATAATAAATCAGAAGTGTCATTGATACTAGATGTTTCCACAAGAAATTCCACCCCCTGACACGTCAGTTATTTATTGATAATTTATCTTTAATTTACACCCAAGTACGTTTATTATATTCTATTTTAGTTTATAATTATTGATAGATGCCGAGTAAATGACGTAAAATATTTCTTTTTTTAATTTCGACTTTGGTTCCATATTGATTATTGACTTCTAGAAAACCTTCATTATATCGCAATTGCTTTTAGGAAGAAATGTTCATGTTGGAGATTATCAAGTGGCGATTTACATTTTTCGCCGAAGATGCAGCAACTGGTTTTTAGTCAATCGATCTCTAAAATAGCTTCAACTCCAGTCTATAATTTCAGAATGTTTGACTTAAGAATTGTCATATACTGACATAGGAGCACACTTTCTTTTCATCAAAAATAAAAACAGAAAATTTGTCCTAAGGATATGAAGCTACATGTACGTTGCAAACTACCTGCTGCCACAAATGAACCACAAGACGCATTTAGAAGTTCCATTCAATAGTTGAAGTGACTTTTGTCTTGCTATAAATTATTCGTATCTAGATAAATTTTAATAATCTTTTATTAGTCTTTTAGATGCATACATGTACCTAGTTGTTACTAAAGTTAGATAGGGTAGCTTGTTTATTACGGCATATTTTTATCATGTTGTTAGTGGAACATCAGTGTATTGGTGTCGTTCATACACCAACACTGGAAAGTTTTGATTCGGTGCCGGTTTTGTGGTTGATGTCGATGCAGCTGAATATTTAAATTGCAGAATAAAATAAAGGAATCATTCACAATTGCTAAGACTTGAGTCTGTTGGTATAATTTAGCTATCTTTATATTAAACGCACTGGTCCGGCAGCTGTTTGAGATAGAATTAACATTAACTCAGATTTAGGCCAAATTTTGAACGAGATTTCTTCATCTAGGAATACGTAATCACGTGCTTATAAAGTATTATTGAAATTTTCCTCAAAAAGGGAGTTACCTATAAACTCGCCATGGCTGCGCAAATCAGTGTAGTACTAGTAGAGAGTAACCCAATCATCGGCTAAAGGTTTAACCCTGAGATATTAAAAGATAACCCACTTTCAAGCACCTGATGCCGTACAAGATCTAGAAATACATTCCATCGACAGTTAATCGTGTTATTAGGTCACAATTAGTTGGTTTCCCGACTTTGGCGTCGGTAATCGTCCCTTCCTGTTCCGATGAGTTCTTAATTGGAATTCATAGAAATCTGTTCTTGTCTCTATTTATGAAAATCAATCAGCTTATTTCTAGTTATATATTACCTTGCACTGTTACTGAGGCAGAGACAACAAAAGCTATTAAAGGTATAGATACACGAAATAGCTGATTTGATAATTTTACAGTACAACTACAGAAACCCGGGGGCACTTGCGAAAGAGCAGCAATTCATAAAACGACTATTAAACAATGTAATTGGAGTTTGCGGTCCTTTCTACAGACAACCCCGTGGGAGTATCTCATTTTTATTGCAAAGTTTTTCGGTTTGTTTCTTTTAACCGGCCCGGCTTCTTTAGTTGCACTGTTAAAAGTTAAAATAGCTTTCGAAAGCAGATTTTTAACTTGTATAATGTCCAAGGAAAGACTTAAGAGATGCAAGATAACGAGTTTAAACATGTTTTTTACTGGAATGGTTCTTTTCTAAAGCAGATTGCATGCTCCATTCAAAGGTTTCATTATTCGAAATCGCGGAGGAAATGAAAATATTTGTCAGTTTAAAGACGTTCCGCATTAAAAACCTGCTGCTTGTGACAGACCAAAACGAACAATAAAATTATTCGCTTGATTCCAAATGTCCTCATACTGTATATCTACTGTTAAATAAATTATAACGGTATCAATATAATTTTATTTTCCACCTAGTAAGGGATGAGTTAATTAGTCCTTTTGCATCGGGTACTATATGACAGTCACTGTAAAACGATCGTAGGTCAGTGTATCAAAACATTCGGATACGTGTATCGAGCTGGCAAACAACCCTTACGTGACGATCTGCTCGCTGTTTCGTGCACCATGTACAGATTAATTTAATATGCGCTGTTATGGGTTTAATGAGATTTGATTACATTTAATGATTTATACTTGAGTACCTTCAAGGCCAGGAAATGCCAAAATGCGTCACACACAGGGTAAAGGAGTGGTGCCTCAGTAGGAACCCACACGAATGCTTCGGGTGTTTTCCTCGGCAGCACGAATTCGTGTCAAGCTATTTACTTTATGCATACGAACGCTAAAATGTTGTTCGCTTTATCCAATAAAGTTCACTTCTTACTTGTTTAACCGTGCATGTAGCAACATTTATAACAAAGCGTTTTAGCAAAGCGTTAAAACAGCGTCACTTGCGTGTACACAGTCTACATCTAGAGAATAATAAAAACTGGAATGACGTAGTTTAACATTAGCCCACATGAACTCATCGACCGTATCATTTTTTTGCAGCAGGAATCCTCGCCATTTTCCTATGGACCCACGAGGGACTCCAGCTGCGAAGAAAATACGAAAACACATACACGTGGAATGTGTTAAGGTGGCATGGCTCTTGATGGTTTTCAAGTTTTTCAAGTTTTTCAAATTGTTGACATTTGTTGATATTGATAACGGTAATATTGGAGAACGTTTGATGCCACAAGTATGTATCTTTCTTGAACATTTCATTTTTGGGGAATTTCGGTTGTTAGCTGATACTGTGGCAACACTCAAATTTGTTTGTTGCATGTTGCCGAAAATTTGTTGCACAAAGTAGAAATCGAATGTACTCAGTACTTGCGCAAAACAAACATGTGCAACTTGCAACAAACAAATTTGTTGCGTTGCAAGTTGTTCAGCGGGTGGTAATACGCGAAATAACAGTTGCAACCTGCAACGCTACATTGTTGCACGGCAAGTTGAAGGAAAATGTTGCTCATATTACCGCATCATTAACGGGTCACATGCACGAGAGGGAGGGGGGTACTCACCTACATTTGCTATACGGGTACGTGCCTATGGATTTTAGGGTTTTCTACTAGAACTCGGTATTATTTCTGCAAACTTTTGCTCCATTTCTAAAATGGAGTAGTGATTTTTAAAAATTTGGTACTTTTACTTCCTGGTATATCGATTTTTTTTCCTAGAACGGGGAATCAAAATTGAGATAATTTATTTTAGAACGGAGTCGGAATGTCTTCGTTTGGCAGCACATCCCTACCCAAAATTGGGGTGAGGAACCCTCTCCCCCTCCGGAAATGCACAGAAGTGATTACTAATGAATATCAAGTCTACATTTTATCAATTGTTACTTACGATCTGACAATATTAAAATTCATGGAGCTGTTTCTCTCTGGACAGAGAAAATATTGGTAGATTTGGTAAACAAATATTAGCAGATTTGGTCTATATGATTCATGTGATGTCACAAAATATGATACTAAAAATAACTTGGTCACGTTACGGATTTTTGCTATTTATCTTTATTGCACATTATTTTTATAAAGGAAAACATACGGTTGTGCCTGATATGTTTTTTATATATGTGTGTTTCTTTTATATATGATTGTTTTTGTTTTCAATTCCGTTGGGGAAAATCATTTCTGGTTGGATTGGTTGATCAACGTTTTCAACCAACTCGAAATCCACCTTGCACATGTTTAGGCTGAATTACTTTGAACTCACCGTTTATTAACCGGGGTATGGGATTCTTGTGGTTCTTTTGTCCGACGCCGGTTTGGATCGCGAGCGCTGCAGGCGATTATTAATTATATAGTCTCTTATATGTTTGATGTTCACTAAAGCAAATATTTGTGCTGTAGTTTTAGGAAAATGTTAACTTATCAATGATTTATTCAGAAATATGATGGGCACTGGAAAAAATATCAAGCTCTTGTAGAACAAATTTTAGCGCATGCGTGCGTTAAGCCAACCTCTGATAAGGGGTGGGACAGAAATTGCTTGGACATCATCAATTCAGATGTGAAATAAAATATAATGAGGGGTTCATTGGGCCGGATTCCCTCAACCGCAAGAAGAAACCGAACACAAATCAGCAAAAGCTGCCATACCGTGTTGAAAATCGACATGCAGACCCGTATTCCGCAGTGAGGGGAAAACCCAAAGACGACACTTTAGGCTTGAAATTACTGAAAACATGAGTGAAGAAAATTGTCCAAAACCACCATACTACAAGGCCCAATATACGTCTAGTGTCTTCAGTGCTTCCGAAGGAGGAATTTCACCTGCGAAGGAGTCTGCATTGGAGGCCAACTAGTGTCCCCTTCTATACTGAAGTAACATCACAGGCAGCCTATCTCAAGCTTATAGACCATACCATTATATGCATTGCTGATAACGACTTTATTTAGGTAATATACATTATACATTTTCATATATAAACATGGATTAAACTACATTCAAGAAGAAAGTATCATTACCACCTAAAATAACCAAAAGACTAATCGAGTAACTGTAGGTGATACAAATTAAAATATTTTGGGTCAGTTACAATATAGAAACACGAACAAGTAAAAATGAAACACTTTATAAACACACAATTAACAAAGCACTCAGTAACAAGGTCAATAATAACGGGAAAAATAGAGAAACGTAGGTGTTTAATAAAATAAGTTTGATTTAATTATTGCTTGGAAGACGGATCTCTTATTAAACTTAATGGAGTCGTCAATAGTATTCCACGTTTTTGGACCAAAGAATCTTACATTAAATTTTCCATAATTTGTACGTATCTGAGAGACATGGAATGCTGATTTGGATGCTAATCTAGTGTTGTAAGAATTAAACAGGAGTGAAGAATTCATTAAACACAGATGGAACTAATAATAATTGGAGGGGCTCAACAAGTTTAGAATTATTAGTCGTTGCTGACACGTTTGCATGCATGGACATAGGACACAAAATATATTGAATAGTGTAGCAATAACAAGTTGATACGTAATCTTCATCTGAAAATATTAGGGCTGGAATTTCGATAATATATATAAGGGATCTACTAGTAGAGATACAGTTGGAAGCATGCCAGGGACACATGCAAAGGAGTATGAACACTGATTTGAGATATAGCCTTGCAAGTACAGTGAGTCAACAACTAACAACACTATAACAGCTGTTATTATACATTTTCAAACTGTCTTTCTCGATTCTGATTGGCTACAAATGTACTGTTAATTCAAGGTGGCATGAAATCGTTACGTCATATCTACAGACAATAGTTTTATACATGCAGAAATGACGTCATTTCCGCAGACAATAGCTCACGGCTGTCATTAAAGTTGTTTTCAAATGTAAAATTGCAAGTTTTTATCTTTGTTAATGCTCCTGCATTGCAGAT
>JANVCH010047651.1:0-11235 GCA_025505405.1 Epizoanthus rinbou
CTTATCGACAAGTGCGTGGGTTCTTTTAAGTCCCCCGATAGAACGTCGAGAGACTAGACCAACGGCTTAACGTCCCTATCCACAGACGGTGTGGCGAAAGCAGGTCACACAAATTCAACCCTCGGCAAGGCCGAGTATTAAATTCGGGACCTTCTGGTTGGGAGGCAGAGGTCTTACTGACTGCGCCAACCACGCTCACACACGTGTTTTAGAATTAATTTGCTGAGCGAATACAAACGCGGTGTTTTCAACCCATTCTCCGCACTAAAAAGAAGTGCCATGCAAGTTACCCGAATTTAAATTGACCGGGGTAAGATCCGGGGTGAGGAGTACTCACTCAAATTCTGGGTAGGGATGTGCCGCCCGAACGAAGATATTCCGAGTAAATTATCTGAATTTTGATAACCCGTTCTAGAAAGAAAAATCGATTTTCCTGGCCTAAAAGTACCAAATTTCCAAAAATCGCTACCCCGGTTTAGAAACGGCTCAAAATTTTGCAGGAAATGATACCCGCTCTCACAAAATTCATACCCCGTTTGGCAGCACATATCCGTTTCGTACCTTATAGCCAATGTATGTGAGTACCCCCCCCCCACTTCCCCGGGGGGGGGGTCAGATGTCTACTTATCAGTTTCAGCACTGTTTATTCTCATATAACGTGCTGGAGATCCTTGATTATAATCGTTTTAGAGCTGCTTGTTGTAAATTGTTGAATAGCGCGATTGCGCGTTACCGACAGCCCATACTCGTCGCACCATACACCAAAATGGTTTTCCAAGTTATATTCAAAGCAGCAAGACTTACATAAACTAATAGTAATACATTGACCACGTTAAATTACCATATTGCTTTAATTTATGGCATTTAAATATGCAATTACAAAGTGTTTAAGTGATTTATCTATTTACAGCTTATGTGTGAGCAAATGTAGATACAATGCCAAACTAATGTCAGTAATGAGCGAAATACAAACTAGCATTACAAGATGAACCAAAATGCTAATTACATGGCTAGTAATATTTGGCTCTTATACCTAACTATATATCACACTATATATCAGTTTGCTTGCTTGTGTGTGTTTTTTTATTATTTTAACTCGCCTTTTATTAGCCAAAGTTGATTACATTTTCCAAAATAATATTCTTCCAACGTCAATTTTGTGCCGTGAATATGTTTGTACCAATCTGGCGATCTGTGTTGGATGTCTGAGTCTGGAAGCCTATATTTTGCTGAAGATAAGCATATAAGGGGCGGATCATTTGAGAGTGTGGGGAGGGGGTGGGATGGAAAGAAAATTAAAAATTATTTGCAGGTCTATCAGCATACGTCTCGGCAAAACAAACTGCAAACTCTTTCTTCCAATCACACCCCACCCTCCATCCCCACAGTATCACATGCTCTGTCCCAAATTAAAATATTCTACCATGTATAAAATCCTGGAAGATAGTGGCCTTGCTCCCGAACAGTCTCTTGAAGGTCCCCAAAATATACAAGCCTTTTCCCAAGTAAGATACCTTAAAAAGTTATTCCCCGAGAATGCCGCGAAAACTGTACAAATTGCAACGTCCAGATAAGACCCCAACAGCTCGGATAACTGGCGAAACTTGTGGAGTAACTTTGACTTTCTGGCATTTCTTTTACGACTACTTTACGACATATGACTCGTCTGCACATTTACCGATGAAAGAAGAACAATCACACCACCAGTACAACCTCCCTTTCAAGCAGACGAATTAATCGCTGACATGACATCTGACAAACTGACGTCAGCTGTATGTGTCAGAAAGTTATAATTACAAAATAAAAGCTAAGTCAGTGCCCTGGACTTGCTCAAAAAATATATATGCTTTCGTCTTTCTTTATCCCCTAACTAAACAAGACGTTTTTCAATGACTCCATTTCATTTATATTATCGTTCTCTTGAAATAACTAAATACATACCTAGCGTAATGGGTATTAATATTGACACAAAATCCATTACTCGTATTAGCAAATCTTCAAGTTTATCAGTAGTTTATACAAATTATATAACAGCAACCACATCCTCTAAAATCCATTGCAGAATTCAACCGACTCATTCTCAAAAGTTTGAATAAATTAGTTAGCGTTCAATGACGTCATATCCGGTTTCTTCTGCTGATTCTAAACTTTTATACAAAATCTTGGTTCTAAAAATACCCAAATGTTCTCTTACCTATCACAAATAAGAATAACAAAATTGTACCATTATAGTATTCAAGTTACGGTACGACTATTTATTGGCAAGGGCCCGATGGTAAGTTTAGCTCCGTGTTATTATAAAAAGACATTTGAAATGGTTATTTTCATCTTAAACATAAACAGGGTGGGCAATTGTCAGCCAGCTGACAATACACACAGCCCTAGAAATAAACTTTATTTACATTTTAATGGAAAAGCACGAAGGTTAACGAAGTTAGCAAAAGTTGAATTATAAAAAATGTTAATATGTTTATCATTATTACAGTTTATCAGACAGTTAATTATGTTAAAAATTTTTAAAGTTTTGACCAGTTTAATCACGCATCAGTTTCAAGGAACAGTCCACAAAGAGCCGGGGTCACGTGATTGATTTCTTCGCGGCAGCCATGTTTTTATGTCCGTCATCTTATCCAATTCAGCGGTCACAATGATCCTGGGAACCGACGAAGTTCGTGTCCAGACTCCACGCAGTTTTAACATTTGTTTTGAACGCCCAACACATCTGGCTCATTTTACCGACATATTGCCCAAATCATGTCTGTGTATGTAGGTGTATAGTCTGCGGTATCTGAATTTGTTTCTAGTTTTTCTAACTGGAGCGTTATTTCGCAGGTCTTATATATAACATAGCACATGGTATATTTTAAAATGTTTTTAAAAAATACTGTTTCTCAACACTTTTGAAACATGCCATATACTATACTTCACAAATTGTGTGTGCAAAAACACGTTTACATAACGGTATACTGAAAAACAAAACTTTATGCAACTGTCCACGTGACTGATGCGTGATCTCAAGATAAACTGGTCAACTTTGAGCGCTTTTCATTTGTCGGCTGTGGCCGGCCGGCCGGAGAGAACTAGTTCTGACCACTGTAAATGGAAAGGTCGCGGCGCGCGCGAGCATTTTTCCCGCCAAAACTCGCCAAAATCCCTGGCTCCGGTCGTGCGTAACGGGCGAACTGAGCGGCTCTAATCCATGAGCTGGGACAGTCTGGCCAGAACCGCTCCGATAGCTGTGCCTTCCATTGAGAAGTGACTGGTCGATCCCGCCAAAACCCGACAAATACAAAGCGATCTTAGATGGAATACAGAGAGGCCCTGTTCCTGGTTGTAAGAGCATCCATTGATGTTCCGTGAAGCCGTCGAAAGCTGTGCCTCAGGACTGTTGCATGAAACGCTGATTCGTGAGCAGGAATGGGCCCGATAGAATTTGAGCGCGGCCGTTGGAAATATCGCGGGGGCAGTCTGATAATCAAAAGGCATTAGCAAGTTTAAGTGTTAGTTGGTCAACGCATAAAAGTTAATTTAACAACTCAACAGGTATTTATAGTTAACTACAAAATAATTTTAAAATAATATTAATACTTATTTAGAATTTATATGTTCTTAACATTTATAAATCAACCATTTAACAGTTATGTTTATGAATTTTGAGGGTTTAGTGACAGCGCCGAACAAAAGTGAAAGCAATGCAGCTGAAATAAAGTGAAATGAGATGCCTGGGAGTGAAGGCAAGTGAAGTGAAGTGAGATGAAGTGAAGAGTTGAGTGAAAAGAAGGGACTGAGATAACGGATACGTTGAAGAGAAACCAGGAAGTTCCGAAAAAGAAATTGAAGACATAATTCCAAGATATTATCGGAAAATATTTCTCGTTGTTTAAACAACCTCACAAAAAAGAACGCAGTTTTACTATTAGTTTAAAGCCGAATCATCGCTAGAGGTGAAAACCGAAATACTTTAACATTATGAAAACCAGGAGATTTATATTTTAGCTTAGGTTTATGTGGTTTAACGTTATTTGATATTGAAAGAAGCTGTTAAGTCTTGAAATTTATGTAAGCTTTACTACCTGGTCCTTATTAAGAATGTTATCAGTATTACAAAATAAGTGAATTAACCTTGCCTTGCTCACTGTGTGATCATGGAGATGAAAAAACAATATTTAAAAAGCCTTCATATATAAATGAAACACTGAACTATTATGTCAAAACTCTGCTGTTGCCACCAAACTATTCCATCTTGCGTCTGTAAAGGAGCGACTGTCGCCAATCGCCGTCGCAATCGCTACTTTCTAGTATAGAGCGGTTCTCAAGGAATCTTCCGCAATCTTGAATATGGGTCGCACTTAACTTTAATTACAGTCACATATATGAAAATGAAGGAACCTACGATCTTCGCATGGTTCCATGTCACCCTGTGTAAAAATGGGCATCGGCGAGGAAGGGGGGAGAGAGAGCTGGGGGGAGGGGTCGTCCCCTGCTCTTACTCCCAGTATAGACGTGATGGATAAATAATGTAGCTGGAATTCTGGCTAAATGTTTTTCATATAATCTATAACATTCTTCTCACAACGTTTGAAATATTTAACTGCTGAACACAATATAATTCTCAGTTGAAATATCGAGTAAACCCTTGGGAAACCCCTCTTCTGCCGACTTTGAAAGAGAAGGGGGAGAAAGTTTATCCCATTTACACTCGATTTCCCGACTGTAATTATCGTTAAGTCGACCCACTCATAAAGGTTTAATTATTATTTCTCCCAAGATGGTGCAAGATACCGTGCAGCGCTATTATTAACAGCGAACTCTTCACCTCGAATGTTCACGGATTCTCTCTTTACCAGCTTCACCTTCATGAATATAAGGCCCGCTTCAAATGTCACGCTATCGTCGTGTCGAACGTAAATGAATCAAATTCCAACGCAATCGAATTAAGCTCGACTCCACCTGATTGTTGCTCGACAGTTCTTTCAAACTTCAAATTTAATTCCATCGCACTGAACAAACGTCCAACAACCATTGTTACCACAAGTTCGCTGAACAGTGCTAGAAAATAAACTATCATCATTCATTCAGGTTTGCACTGAATTTGGAAAGAGCGTAGCTCGATCTCTGAAACCACGCCGCGCCAGAGTAGAGCAGAGCGCGATAACCTCTGCCATGTTACCTGACTCTGGGGCGACGTGGTTTTCTGTTATCGCCGAACTATTGCATTCAGCACGACGATAGCGCCACATGTTCGACGTCTGGAACGGAACTATCAGTAGTAACATAGAATTCGCCACTTCCGGCCAGAAACTTCAAAAGGAGTGGATCAATATATACAAACGATCCCAAAAAGCAATGCGCTAGTGAGTGTCTTGGACAGTGTGCCATCAAGAGTGTTTCACAAGCTATTCATTTTCGGCACAATGCACACTACTTAACTTGTCTAAGAAACAATGCATTGTGTGAATCACATCACAGTTCGTACAAACTATGCCGGTTCTGTTTTGTTCTTGTATCCAAGTTAGCATATGCAGCACTGCTTTCTGGGATCGTTCGGGTAGATGGAGCCAGTCCTTTGGTAGTTTCTTGAGTGGCGAATACAATATTATATCACTTCTCATGCATAGAAACGTTGCCACCTGCACTCGCTTCAGCAACCGCTGACCAAATAGTAACATAAAAGCCAGAAGAATGTTTAATTTTTAGCTTATGTTTAACTTATATTTAAAAGTACGATTTGCGATTGCATTATAGCACAGCTTTTGCATAGATTGTTTTTTTTCTGCAACACAAGCACAGTTGGAATTCAGCTAAAGAAGAGCACAATGTTTAGCGCCATCTAACACAAACACAACTGTTGCTTCTTAGCCGGCCTGGACTTGCATGCTTATCTTTAGCCAGACTAATTGGTCAGCGGTGGCTGAAGAAGCGCAGGCGCAACTTGTTCTTGCCGCACTATCAGCATGTCAAACTGCAGCAGGTCAGCGGTTTGTCTTCGTTCATATCCAGGGCCTAAAGATCAAATCACGTCCATACAGTTAGAGCAATCTTCAGCAGTGTTTGTAATACGGAAAACATATTACCTCAGAGATACCTGATTGGTCAGTTCGCAATAAACTCAGATTCTTCACAAGCTGTATATAAATGACACGTCATCAATTTCAAATGCCGGAGAACATGAGTGACTTCTAAATAACAAGATAACAAATCACGTGATACGATTTATCGCGAAGCTGAGGTTATCTTCATCACTTTCTCCTAAATAATGTGTCTGTGCCTCAAAGTTAAAGATTTGTATGAAGGTAGAGCACTCAAAACTGATTTACTCAAAATACAAGTTATATAACTGACAAGTTGTGATTTCTTTTGATCACAGACACAGCTGTTAACGCCATTCAAGACAGTCTGACAGCAAGAACGACTGACACAGACGTACTCTTCACAGGCATCAAACTGACAAATGAATTTGTCTTCCAAGGTGATAGCTAACTAAACAAAACTAACCCATATTTTAGTTATTTTTAAAATTGATTAACTTCTCTTCATTATAAGGAAATATTAGGTGGCTCAAATTGATTCATAACAACCCGATAATATCATTTGTAATTCGTCGAAGTGCAGTTGGAAAAGGTTCCCTTGCCTAATAACATATTTCAGAGGGCACACCGTGTTATGTCCGTTCATTGGTGAACGGCTTCAGCAGAGGACCAGCTTTGTTAGTTCAGTTAAATGGTTATTTGTGTTCTCATAGCTTATTATGCAGTAGTTAGTTGTAAATTAAAGTTTTTAGTAAATATATTTATGAAAATAAGAGATTATTCCTAAAGTTTAAAGCAGTGAACACAGTTCTAGTTAGTTAGTGGTTAGTGCGTGTTATTTCTGATACCTATCTTGATAGAAGAATGCCAAAGTGCCTCAACCACCATCAGGTATACCCACACTTTCAACACCAATTAATAGTGATCTCCAATTTTCATATATTTGTTCAAATTCGTCTGGAAATGGTTTTCTGTGCTAATTCTGTTTACGATCTTCCCCACATAACAATCGGCATAGATAGAACAGCAGGCTACACGGAGTTTAGCCGAATACTAGGCATTAAAGGTTTCATCTGAACTAGACGTTATATCTTCAGTGTAGTTCCACCACGCATTTTTCATTCACTGACGTCCATTCTTAATTCTGACATACCAATAATGGAGTTTCGGCAGGTCCTACTGGAACAGTGCCCCTTTTCTTGTGTCCTTATTTTGTCGGCCTGCCTTACACTGCATCATTAATAGTAATTTATGTAGGCCAAGCTACCCGATTCGTGTAGCCCCTTCGGGTTTCGGGCAGCTTGTACTACCACCCTGTCCAATCACCTTTCATTAATCTGTAATGTATTTACCTTTAATGGTACGAAATAAAGCTTGAACCTTGAACCTTGGCGGGATAAATTCAGAAATTATAATTTTATGTCGGCCGCACAAACTTGGCTCCCGGGTGGACCAGGTATTACCCGTGATGCACTGCGGACCACAGTCTCTGCTGACTCAAGCATCCCAGCGGTATCGGCTACTACGCTCGTTAATAAACAACAGTCATTCCTGATGTAACGGCAAACGCCAAGATGGCGGTCTAAAAATGGAAGATGGTGCTCTTACAATGTTATTACGCCGCTATGGCTGGAATTACTAATTCAGATTTTAATAGATTCCTGGTCAATTCGTGTATGAAATTTGTTTCACCGGCCATACAAATTTCTGTCACATTATTGGAGACAGAGATCACTTTCTGCCCATTCTCCACGTTCCAATGGTCTTTTCGCCATTCAATATAGCTGTCTGCAAAGATTCTCGCAAAAAATACCCATAGATCACGTGATTTCAAATCGAAAATAGCCTTAGCATCAGGCCTGGAGATTTTGCATCACGTGATGTGCTGTTCGACAAGGTCCAAAAGCCAAGGCTAAAAGTAAAGGAGAAACACGTGGAAGCCAAAAGAGGCGGTCAATGCTATTGTGTTCGAAAGTACTCCGTTAGTAAAGTGCTTCAGTGGAAGCTAGTCAGCTTGGTTAAGATGAGATAAACACGTCAAAACGTAATTATTAGTAGCAATTGTTACGCCATCCATATATCTAAAATGGATTCGCATATAGTTAGTTATCCGAATGTGCCATTCTGATTTCCCCCGCACCCTCCCCGCAATTCAAAAGTGTGCGATAAATTCAGCATACTAGTATTGAAACGGTCTTCCTCATATCTCGAGTGTCGTGAACAATATAATACGCCATTAGAACTGAGTTATCAACTATACTGTATCATGCGTGAGCTCCTTAGATAAGCATTCTTGCTCTTGAGCAAACGCCTGACTTCCAGGTTGCTATCTAGGAGGTTCCTCTCAAAAAAACAGTCTAGGCTGTCCACAGAAGCCCCACGCCTTTAACAGCGGCTTCAAGTGTCAGAAAACTATATATGGTAAGCAAGCAGTACAGTTACATCAAGACAATTGATATGTTCTTCCGTATTCTGAACCCATACTTCTCTGGCGTTAACCTATTTTTAGCAGGTGCGAAGAATACGTTTTCGATGAAGAACGTCGCATGATTAAATGCCATTCTAGCCACATAAGCTGACATTTCAATCGAACACAAAAATATAAGTTACGAAAGCATTTTCCAGAGTGAACTCTTTTGAGCAGTACAGCTATTAGTTGAAACAGAAATTATGAAATTTCAAAAATAGCACACCATATTTATACCATACGCAGACGACAGATGTCAACTGATCCGATATTGCGATATCCCACCGTCCAGTATCCTTTATTTGCTGTTATTAACCGCAGCAACGGGCAGAACTGTAGTACGTATTTTTCTTTTATTTACTGAACCGAAGTGGATGCTTTCAAACGTTAACGGAACGGCTGTGATAATGCAAAACTAGGTTGTGCATGAATGGAAATGTAGAACTGAATGAGATGAGTGTCTGATAGCGCCTAAATGGAAGTGATGCCTGTATAAGTGTGAAGGAAACTACGCTGAAAAGGTTGAAAGCAAGAACTCTACAGGTGAATAGAAACACGAACAAACACAACGTGTGTAGGGTAACTACAACACTATACTGTCTAATATATAGGAAACCGTTACCCCTCTCTCTCCCCCCACACCACAGTTCCTCTTCTACACCCCCACCTCACCCTTACCCCCTGCAATAATCTTTACAATATACAGAACTGAGTGGAACAAATGCGCAGAGGATGGCGAAGGAAGGGTGGCAGGGCGCGTACAATACTAAGCAACACCAGAGACTCTTATCCTTTGAGTCCTGAGAATGACTTTCAAGACCGAGTAAGATGACATAATTTTACAATATACGATTACAACAATGTATCATGCTCATTCAAATGAAAGTCGGTGATGAGTGCTATTACCCCTTTGAGTCCTAAGAGTATCGTTCATAACTAAGTGAGACAGTACTTTCTACTGGTGGTATTAGTTTGTAATTCTGAACCAGTGAATAAAACTCTAAGTGTGACCATTCAAATGAAAGCTCTTGATGAGTACATTTTAATGGTGGTATTAGTTTGTAATTCTGAACCAGTGGATAAAACCCAAAGTGTGACCATTCAAATGAAAACTCTTGATGAGTACATTATAGAGGTGGTATTAGTTTGTAATTCTGAACCAGTGGATAAAACCCAAAGTGTGACCATTCAAAGCAAACCCCTTGATGTGAACCCAATGAACCCATTATAGTGGTGGTATTAGTTTGTAATTCTGAACCAGTGGATAATACCCAAAGTGTGACCATTCAAATGAAAACTCTTGATGAGTACATTCTAATGGTGGTATTAGTTTGTAATTCTGAACCAGTGGACGAAAACCCAAAGTGCGACCATTCAGTTGAAAGTTCTAGACAAGTACATTAAAATGGTGGTATTAGTCTGTAATTCTGAACCAGTGGACGAAAACCCAAAGTGTGACCATTCAGTTGAAAGCTCTTGATGAGTGTATTCTAATGGTGGTGTTAGTTTGTATAGTTTCCCTACGAATTGCAATATGTTACAGTACTTTAATTTAATTTGTTTATTTTTTTATAGAGATAACTTCTCTCCACTGTAACGAGCTTTGGAGTTTAGAAAAAGATGAACGAGGTGGACGCATTACAAGTTTGGTGAGTCAGTTATTACAACGAAGCTATTGTTTTCATGTATGTGATACTTACATGTATGTTACCATGCAGATTTATTAACCAGTTTATCAGATTTGTATTTAATAAATGATTATTGAGGGTAAATGGACAATGGCAAGATATGATCGTAAGGCAACTGTAACTGTAAAATCGCACATGGCCTTACGACAACATACCACTCAGATCAACTCTGCCATCCAGTTAGAAGATCGCAAAATATGCTTGAACAATCCTTTCTACCACTGGCTTGTAAAACTGCTTCACATTGCCCGACCTTTTTCCGTCGAACAATAACTCCGGCAATGGAACAATCTCCCAACGGGTGTATTTTCCAACTGTACCTCTCCCGACCAATTTCGCCGTAGTATATCTTCTCTTAGTTTTCTCTCTGTTCATTGAATTTGTTACTTATTTTTTGTGTTCTCTTTGGTATATTTGATACTTTTCTTATATATTTTTTTAAATTCATTATTTAAAATTCGTAATTATTATTGTATTTGTTTTGACCACCACCCAGCTAATGATTCTCCTCGCCGTGAGGGGTATAGATGTGCTAGAAATTAAATAAATTGTGGAGACCCTGAGATTTATTTTGTAAACAGAGTATATACTTCATAATGACTTCTTTTTGGAGCCAGTAATTCAAGGTTGCAACGAATATTTTGCGTAATTGATTTTCAGATTGATGAATAAACTTTTGTTGGATTAATATGAGAAGGTGGATTTACCACTTTGCGCAATCTTTCCAGTATGTTGCCAAGATCATCTCCAAGTGGGATGGTGATTTTTCTATATCAACAGTTCAGCCCTCTTGCCTGGATGAAGATTTCACTTGCCATTGACTGTGTATTCAAATTGCGCACATAAATTATCATACCAACAACACTTTACCAATTTCATCCACTTAACTGGGCTGAATTCCATGCCTATGTACTTAGCCAAACGCCTACAGCGTGTAGTGTGTTGGGCTTGTTGTCAATCATTGCAGCCCGTTTGGCTGAATTGCGAAAGACACAGCTCACGAGGTCGAACCGAAAGCATTACAAGGCGCCTCTGGCAGCCGCTATACGGC
>JANVCH010047762.1:0-17738 GCA_025505405.1 Epizoanthus rinbou
CTGAAGTCCCCAGCTGCGCGCGCCGAAGTTTTGTTTATTAATTGGGCAAGACTCCATGTTTTTAAATCAATATATAAATGAATATATATAACTTGAAAAACTGATATCGCACTCATAGCTTCGCGATTCGTGCGATATCGTTTTTCGCGTGAAATTTAACGTGGAATTCCCTCGTCAGGCATTGAATTTGCTATAATATTCTTAGTATTAGAAAGTAGGAATTGTATCAATAATAAATCACATTTCCACATTTCCTTAGATCTCAAAGGAAACTCCTGCTGAATTACTATTATTATTATTATTATTATTATTGTTGGAAAAATAGAATCACGTAACCTGACTCAAACAGCATTACAGAATACAGACAGGTGGGTAAAGTAACGTCAGAATTTGTTATGCACTATATTTCTATAGAGGTCTTTAAAAGACACAGTAAACTAGAGGAATACAACCACTGATGACACAAATTCCACAAAATGGCAAGGCAACAAAGTACGTGACATAAAGACAACAACTAAATGCATGAGTGCGTGAGGTTTCTCTTCAAGCCTTGCATCATATAGCAGCTCACGCGGTCGAGCCGAAAGCATGTACAGGAGACCTCTGGCAGCACAAGTACAACCAGTGTGTCATCAAACAAACAGTAAATAAGCAAGGGAAAACTAAGTATCTAACCTTGGATTTATCGAATTTTTCTTTGAGACCTGCCAAACTTCCTTTCAACTGAGACATCTGTGCTTTGTTCGTACTATCCTGTTTCATTAGCTGGGTTTCAAGAGATTGCTGTGAACAAATAAACGACACAGGTTAAGCATTTTCAACATATAAGCAAGACACTGCTATTTCTGTTCTCTGCATCTTTATAATCCCGTATTTGTTATCATCCCACAGCTTACATTATCCATTGTTCTTGAATGGCAAAATATGACCCAAATCGCATCAATACTGTATTCAATGTAAAATTGTGTTGAACAATGCCCTCCTAATAAGGGGACTAAAAGAAATACGAAGAAGAAGAAGAAGAAGAAGAAGAAGAACAACAACAACAACAAAAACATAAATAAGAAGAAGAGGAAGAACAAGAAGAAGAAGAAAAAGAACAAGAAGAAGAACAAGAACAACAACAAGAACAAGAAGAAGAACGAAAAGAAGAAGAAGAAGAAGAACAACAACAACAACAAAAACATAAAAAAGAAGAAGAGGAAGAACAAGAAGAAGAAGAAAAAGAACAAGAATAAGAACAACAACAAGAACAAGAAGAAGAACGAAAAGAAGAAGAAGAAGAAGAAGAAGAAGAAGAAGAAGAAGAAGAAGAAGAAGAAGAAGAAGAACAACAACAACAACAGCAACTACAAAAGCAAAATGTACTTAATTGATTGCGGTTTGTTTGCACAAGCGTAACACGCTCCATTACATCCATTCCGACTGGTTTGAAAAGTCTTTCAATTTTCAGCCGATACTTTTGGCTAAGTAGAAAGTGTCCCTGTTTAGCTAACACTGGTAAATATTTTCCATTTCAATTACCTTTTCCTCTTGATACTGCTTCGTAGCTCTGTCCAGTTCATCAGACTTCTCTTTGAGTGACTGCGTCAACAATAGGAGAGAATCAAAGTAATCATAATTGTATTAATAACCAGAAAATTATCTAAATATTCCATTTAACAATCGATCTCTACAAACCAAAGTGAAAAAAATTATAAACATCATTATTGAATGTTATAACTTCTCAAATTATACTCTTACCTGAGTTGAAGAATTTAGTTGTTCCTTCATAACGGATGTTTCTTGCTTGACAGTACTAAGACTGTTCTGAAGGTTACCTATTTCTGTCACCTGACAAAAATGATATTTGTTTAAATAACAAATTGATGTTACCAGCCATGAAGCACTTCAGTCTGGAGGAATCTTATTTATTCACTTTTAACATGACTAAGACTTGGTACTGATGATTTAGCAGGATAACAGTATAACGTTAAGGCTATTATAACTATCAAGAACATACTAGACTAATCTATCATCACAATTCAAACCAAGTGCAAAGCAAGTTAATCAGAATTACCAAAGGAAAAGTTTTCGGTTTTAATGAAAAGCAATTACACATATGTGGCTGTGGTTAATCAGAATTTACCAAAGTAACAGTTTTCAGTTTTGATGAAAAGCAACTACACATATGTGGCTGTGGTATGGGAAACCCATTATCTCAGGCCGTTCCTGGAAATAATTTCATTTTTATGTGCATAAGTCCTACGACCGATACGTGGATAATTGTTTTTTCAAAGCGTAGTAGTAGTAGTAGTTAACTTCCGAAACAGCAAGTTCACTTTGCAAGCCCAAAACATCTCCTTGACACAGCCTTTGAGTAGACTGGAGACAAACTTGTAAGAAGAGTCTGCAAGAAGCCCAGTAAACTACCCACAACCAAATAAAAACTATTCTGCCATACTCTTAAATCTAATCCCATAATACTTTTAAACAAGATCGCCAAAGTACTGTGAACATAAAAAGGAGACCTAACTGTCAAAAGTGTTTAGCTCTCAGAAACTATTCTAAATTATTTTCACATTATCTATAACCTAAACCCAATGCTACGATTCTTATACCTGAATATATTTGTTGCAGTTCTATCAACTTGTAACTGAGATAATGCTGTACACCATGCCCTTAAACACACTCCTACCATAAACAGGAGGCCTAGAAAACCATTCAATGTTTCAACACAATATGAGTCAAACATTGCCCTTCTCTTATGTAAACGGCCGGCTCTGTACATACTAGGGGTCGTCCATCATTTTCACGAGCATACAAAACGTACGCTTTTTCCAAACCCCTCCCTCCCTCCCAAAAGCGTACGCAATAAGATGATTATTTTCTTGTATCTTTTTTCGCTATTTTTAAACTTTGAAAAAACGTACATCCGCCTTGGACCTCCTCCCCCCAGTGTACGTTCTGTACGCTCGTGAAAATGATGAAAAAATGGACGACCCCTTAGTGAGTTCGTAATAGAACAAATAGACAAAAATGACACTCAACAATCAGCCAGCCATAAAAACAGATGATACAGCACTGGATATCTATCAAAACCTGTTTAGCAATATTTCCAAAGCAACAAGGTATGAGGTTCACACACCTTCTCCTCTGCCAGTGTCTTGGTGCCCGCCAGTTCTGCTGTTACTCTTTCCTTTTCAGACGTCAGAACAGTAATCCTGTCATTGGATTCTTTCTTTACCTGCAACGAGTACAACGGATCTCAGACCATTTTAGAACCATCGTAATATATCTCATATCATATCATTTTGATGGCCTTAACGTCTCTTAAAGTATTTATTTCTTGAAGAAAAGCAGCATAACACAGACACCTCATATTTATCGTATTTAACGTTTTCCAAATATTTATTTGTAACAATAAAACGATGTCTATGCCACACTACTAACGCTCAATCTTATATATATGTTTGTTTGTTCCCTTCCAAGTCAAAACTGTTATTTCTCTTTCACGTGTAATGTTTTCTTTGTATCACCGAATCTATTTATATTCAGTACTTCTCTAGAATCAAACAAGGAACAATATGGCAATCCGAACCCATTATCAATTTACATGTAGATGTCCATATCATAATCTTATTTATCATATGAAAATCCATAAGATACCGAGTATTAACAGTGTTGATAAAGTCATATATTATTGGTTATTTTATGGTTTTTTTAACAAAGTCAGCTGACTTTTTGTTCGCTGGGTCAGAAGTTCGTTTTTTCTTATGGATTTTTATATGATAAAAATAATCTTATATGGCTGTTTGAAGATACGGCTTTTATCTTCTCGTGGCGAATTTTGCAACACATTCATTTGCTGCACTCACTCGTGTGTTACTACATTCGACACTTAAGACAAAAGCCGTATCTTCGCACAGCCATGTAAGATCCTCTATATATCAAGATAACCCTGCGTATAATCACGTGTATTATGATATTATTATCATAACTCTTTTACGAGAATTTCAACACTGTTTGGATGGCATTTTTCAGAGGAACAAACCGCCAAGTCAACTATTTTTCCGATCACATACTTTATCAAGCTGGCCTCGCAACTGTGAGAGTTCCTTCTCTTTGTTTTCCATAGCATTTCTCGATTCTTGAATTCTCTGATCCATTGAGTCTTTTTGTACCAATTTCTCCTTTTCAAGGTTCGTATAGGCTTCAAGCTACAACAGAAATGCAGGAACAAATATCAAATTAGTATCATAACGTTCCTCAATTTGTATATGAGTGTGATAAAACCTTAAAACTCTTAGGAATGTTTCGACATCATCACGAGGAATGTACATTGTTCACGGCCATGAGAAATACTTCCATTTCTCCAGATGATGTCTCAATCTCGATAACGTTTGGGTTTTAATGTCTTATCAAACTACTTATCTAGCCAGTTTAAACAGTTTACATTACCAAATTTATTAATAATTGACAAGGGAGATAAATTACACTCTAAACTGAATATTAAACAGCATACTCTTTAATACCTACTTCGCTTGAAACATGCTAAGGAACGTGCGAAGATTTCAACTACATATTCTTGGATAACGTTTTGATTCGACACACACAATATGGTATATTTTATTCCTCAGAGGCTGGAAATTAAACGGACATAATGGCCACGGATATCGTTCAACAACCTATTTTAATCTTCAATGGTAAATGAGTATACGAAACCTACTATGTCTATTTAATTCATTTACTCCTTCATTGAAGTTCTTCCTTAAGTTGTAATTACATTATTGCCAAAAATAGGAATATAAGTCATTATATATCTTGAGAACATGCCAAATACATTGTATATGCATAGAAAATAGAAAGATCGTAATGTAGATGGTAAGCTAAAAGAAATTTCAGATATGTAAAATGAAACTCAAGAGTGGTAAATAATCAACATCAATAACAACAGTTGCACAGAATAACTACATGGTTCGCACAGGATTACAAGAGCAAACTTCAAGGGCATTCAAGTCAAGTCTTGTCAGAGCAGTAGCCAAAGGCTTCCTAACCAAAATCAATGTACCGTACAGACGTTTTAGAACGTCACAAGAGCAAGCATTTATTCATGCATCATTACTGATTTCACATTATCAGCTCACTTTTTCAGTATAAACTTTGACATACAACTGCATTGTCTGAGCTACATAAAATAACAAAAAAGATCCAGGGCTTTTCAAAGACTTTGCTCCAAAAATCTCGTTTTTCAAGGTTTTCAAGGTTTTCAAGGCCTGAATTCTTGTCAACCAAGTTCAATGACATCCAAGAACTTCAAGGACCTGTGTGAATCCTGCAACTACCTATTATGAGGTTGATCATGATCACGTGGTCCCAATAGTAGTATACAAAAAGTATATATAGTACTAGGCGTCTTACTTTTCCTTTGAGTTCAGTTTCCAGCTGAACACATTTCCGTGCCCTGATATCGAGCTCTGCTTCATGAGTCTTCACTTGCGATTCAACCTTCAAATTGGCATCCCTCGTGCTCTCAAGATCTTCCTTCAACTAAAGAGTAACACTGTTAGTTTGTCTACCTGTTACATGTACCTTTAGCTCATCTTAATCCGTAGGTGTAAGTTTAGTATTTACTTTCTTTTTATCTATAGAGGGCCACAATGTTTTTTGTACTCTACTATTGGTAGAGTACTATTGGTAGCCACCGTCCGTGGACAGGGACGTTAAGTCGTTGGTCTAGTCTCTGGACATTCTATCGGGGGACTTAAAAGAACCCACACACTTGTCGATAGGAGTAGGATAATGCCGGTGTTGTGGTCTGTATACTGAGGGTACTACTCAACGTCTCAGACAGAACTGTTGTGAACCGCATTAATTCAGCGGTCTGGCTAAGTCCCTCAGCTGAACCCTTGTACTTCATGTAAAGAGGTTGCTGAAAAGCCCCGTGGGGAGCACCTGTATATATCTGTATCTGTATCGGTTGTTGCCTTTAAATAAAGTCTTTATTATTGTTATTAATTATTATTATTATCATTATTATTATCATCATTATTATTAGAGTTAGGCTTGCAGTCATTTCCTTGCTTATCAGTAAGTGTTGTTACAGAAACTGTAGACAATAAATTGGCACTATAATTGTACCAAACACAATCGATGTACAATGTACTAAGTTAATGGATTGTTGTTCACTTGCTTGAAGAGAAAATATTTCGATTTGCCAAAAAAATATATTATATCGCTCTAAATCTGTTAATGACATGGCCCCAGTTGTTCAAAAAGTGGCGAACTTTATCTTGTGGATATGTGCTATCCTGTAGACTAAGTGTTATCCAAACATGCAGTGGATATATTTCTTCTGCTGACCAAAGTGTTTTATCCGATGGATAAGTTGCAAGTGCATCATACTGTCATATCTCACCCTGACATGTTGCTGTTGTAGAGAACTCAACTCCGCTAGTTTTGCCTGCAAAGCCTCCTGGGAAGTTCGGACTTGCTCGTCTAAAACAGATTTTTCTGCTGCTTTGGTAGCCTCAAGAGCAACACAAGCCTCACTCTGAAAATAAATGAATCGTTAGATTTTCCCAGTCGCGTTTAGACCACTAGCTTTATGCCTATCATCGTAAACTATGGCAGAATTGCAATACAGCAAGGAGCAGGATTAAGGCCACTTGTTGGATTAAGGTCACTTTGGGAGGCGAATTTGCAATATGTCACTCGAATTATTCAAGCACTATTCAGTATAAAGTTGTCATGCTGCGAATTGTAAATTAAGAGAAATTATTGACAATGACTGATGATGCGGCTCCGCGTAAAAACACAAACCTCATTAAAATTAATTAGAATATTACGTATAATAGCTAAAAAAGAATTCACTCTTCATTGCTTCAGATTACAATTCGTCAGAACTATCAGGAATGAAACAGATGATACAATGACAAAATGAAGACATAAAATAAAATATTTCTTCTCTATCAAATTGCTTGTTCTATTAATAACAAAGTAAACCATCTCTAAATCTCCCATGCATTATTTGTATGTTTGCATGTTGCAATATCTCTGTCTGTTTTCAATATGATTGATTCTCATTCCATCTGTCCCTCTGATTGTCTGTGTGTCTATGTGTCGAACTGCCTGCCTGTCTGTCTGTCTGTCTGTCTGTCTGTCTGTCTGTCGTCTGTCAATTTGTCAGTGTTTCTGCGTTCTTTCTCTCTCACACACCTACTTTACAGTTTACCTTTTCTTTTATCTCATTTCGGAGGTCCTCTGTATTTTTGTGCGCAGAAGTAAGCTGAAAGTTAAGTTCTTTGAACGAAGCTTCAAGCTTTCCTGAATGGTCTTTTTCCTTTGCTAGATCGTCTTCAACCTGGATGTGCAGCAAGTATTAACATTTGAAAGATGTTCCTCCTTAGTTAGCTACTATATAGGCAAAAAATACCTTTTTATTGCAAATACTTAGGTTAAGATCCGAAGTCAACACAAATCGGTTTCAGGTAGCATTACAACGATGTATCGTAACTGTTAATGTCGTATCTGGCTTGAATGATAACGTGAACTCTCTGGACTATTACTGAGGGCCGCCGGAGCGTAATTTGAAGTGGGGGGGCTAGAAAGGAAAATGAAAATTTGAGGGCTCAAATCACGTATTTATAATATTTTTCAAAGTCCAGAACAGAGCTCCGGCGTGCCTGTTACTCCCAATAATGATACGTACAATTGCAGTAATAGTAACAACATAATAACAATATTAGCAATAATAATATATTGACAGGTGTATAAAATAATATAATATACAAACATTTTGTAAGAAATTAGAAGTACAGAATTGACTGAAATTTTCAACACTCGAAGCACGTTGGGCTGTACATGTACAGGGAGATCACTGCATAGTTGTCCACAGACATGTACTAAAACAACTCTGAACCTAAACAATCTGTGAACCTACAACAATTTGTAATATATCTAGTGTTTGTTACCAGACTAATATGGTAGATATGCAGTAACCTTGTTTTGTTCCTTGTACAAGACCTCGATCTTCTCTGAATGTGACTTGGCCTGCGTTTGCATAAGCAACTCAGCTTCACTCAAACGGTACTGCAGCTGATCCTAAAACAAAGTACATTCAAACTAAAATTAATCTTACTATAATATTACGCTTTTGATACGTCAAGACCATCCACATCTACAATAATTTAACTATTTTGACTTACTGTGTATGGCGAGTCCTGATGACTACACTGTGTAGCTGAATGTATGCCAATATATTTAGAAATATATTTATAAATGTGATATATATATGCATGTTTCGATCAACTTGATCATCATCAGAGAGGTTAAACTCTGACATGCTAGGTGCAGACGAAGACAAGTGCAGAATGAAGACAACTGCACATGTCTTAACTTAACTTACTTTATTATTATTTATATAGCGCAAATTGCATCTGAATATGATCTAATGCGCTTTACATTACAATCATTATATTACTATTAAATAAAATCGTCTGCGCCTAGCATGTCAGAGTTTAAACTCTCTGATGATGATCAAATATTTATAAATGTATGCGCTATATTAAGAAATAAATCATTATTATTATGATGATTATTATTATGCAAACATGTGCAACCTGCTCTTCTCAACTCAGTACAGTACCATCCTAGACATGTCACTAATCTTTCTCTATGTATGTGTTCGGTGCCTGTATTCACATATATGTGTGTAATACAACATATCACAACTGTTCGGTCCTTCTTGTTTACACAAGAACATAACTTTCTTCCTCTTCTGTCTCTGCTTCTGCCCCTTCCTTCGCTTGTATAAACAAGGCGTTAACAATCGCAATTTACTTAACCATATTTTAAGTAAGTTCCAAATTTTTATTTTATTTAAGCATTTGTAACAAAAAACCCCAACATTTCACCTTTTCTTGCTTAAGTTGGTTAATTGCAGTTTCTGCTCCTTCTCCAGCCTCTATCTATTTGACAAGTAAAACAAAAATAATATTGATATGTATGTACTTAGTATACGATGTAGGCCAGTCCATAACATTGATTGACTCATTGAAGGGCAAAGTAACTGCAGGAAAAGAAAAACATGTGATCAACAAGAAACTGCTATATTAAACTGGAACAAAGGAGTTAAGCAATGGTCGACATACATGTGTAATATTGTTCAGACGCATACAAGTACATCTGCACACTACAACATATGTGAAGAGTGGGATACTCCTGGGAACAAGTAAAAAACGTAGCAAAGAATTGTGATGGTCACCCTACGCTCGCATAGGGGCAAGTGGATATGATAATTGTGATTATGATGATGATGATGATGATGATGATGATGAAAAACATGAAGAAGGCAGCCACGACGAAATAGACGAAGAACAAAAATGTATCTAACATCAATAAATGGTGAAGACCCATTAAATATCACCTATATTCGAGCGTATGGACCCAATCAAATAGTGTATGAATGAAGAGCGTACGGGAACTAAAGACATGCAAGTGTAACAAAGGTAACGGTAATGAGTACTTGGCAAATTTTATAATGTAGGTAATGAGCAACAACGTATTACAGATCCAGCATCTTCCTGTGCCCTTGTTGCATGGCCAATTCCTAGTTCTAACATATTACACGTACTGAAATGTAGCACGTTCAACTTAGTACCATACCGCAAGCAGAATCGTAAACGTAACATGATAAGGGAAGATGACAACAGCTGCATGCAAATGGCTGGATATAAATATACTACACCCTCACATATAGTCATTGCCTTACCTTTGCCATAAGATCAGCTCTTTCTTGTTCCAGTCTAGAGACATCGGCTTTCTTTTGTTGCAAGCTTACATCAAGTTCACCGAGTCTTGTCTCCCTAACAAAACAAAGAGCCGTAACAGTTGAGTAAAACTTGGTCATATGTACAGGATTTACTTGTTACTAACACTACAACAATAAAGTTATGGCAATGTTATTACATCCTATTTAAAATAATGAAGTAAATGCAACAAGACTTAAAGACGTTGAAGGAAACCCCAAGATCATGCATCAGAGGAATTCACCTTTCCACCCAATGTTCGATCTGGTGTCAGCAACACCAAAGTTTTTAAATGCAAAGGTTTTATTATGTGTGACAATTATGGAACAATATGGAAGACAAAACGAAAATGTCACGGATGGACAATATTGACCACTGCAGAATGCTGCAGAGACCCTCATGTCTTTAATAGTATTATTAAGTATGCAACTTTTTCTAAAATGCTGGATTGTAATTTTACTTTATTTTTTCAATAACGAAACTGACAAATACTAAACTTACAGTTTCTCTCCAAACAATGTTTCTGATGTTGGTAAACTTGCTGATTACTGGCAATCATTTGCCCAAGTGCAGGTTGGATGTAAGCAATATTCATTATATAGTGTGCTAACCAGTAATTAGTGTTAATCTGTAATGATAGAACCTTGTATATCGTCGATTGAAAGCAAATTGTATAATAAACGTACCTGTTCTCAGCTTGCCGTTGACCTTCTTCAAGTTGATTTTGGAGATTTCTCACCTGCTGCATTGCATCCTCTTTGGAAGCCATCTAGGATATAGCAATCGTTTAACATTTATTTATTTTTAGCTGTAGCTGTTACAGACACAAACACGCTGCCTGTCAGAACAAGGAAGCTTCCATATTACAGGTGGGAATTACTTACAAGTGATACGACATCAAGATAACGTACTGATTCTTCTCTTGAAAATACAAAGTTAAAGACATAATTAAATACTAATAATAATAATATTAATAAAGGTTTATTGCAGTATATCTACAGGGTAGCTCTACATCTGCATTATTTAAAAAAAAACTGGGGATAAACAGCGAACTATTTCATGTGATGTACAAGTTACCTCTGCTTGTAAACTGGATTTCGCTTCATCAAGTTGCTTTTGCACGTACTCCACAAATGTTTCCTTCTCTTTAATGACTACCTTTGCCTGTCACAAGAACAATTCTCATGGTCTTTAATTATTCACAACTACATTCGATTGGGTGGATGGGCTTTGATACAGTTTGTAAACCTGGTTTCAGTGTTCGATCCAATTCCAACTCCAGGATCAAAGACTTCATTATTAATCTACTTATACAGACAAATGAAATGAACTATTCATTAGAATATGGGAAACAGTTTTATTTATCTTCCCATTTATTGAAGACCATTATTATGCATAACTGTGAAGTTCTTTCGAAAGATAATTATAGTTTTGTCTTCTATCAGGAATGTTTGTGCTCATTCTGCCATCGTTTTCTTGTGTTTGGAACTCCTGATAATACACAGTATGCATACGTATTTTAAGAATACACTAGATCAAGTGTAACCTTGATATACTGCTTGAATATTTGTTCTATGTACAGGGTGACTGTCCCATCCGCTGCTCCATTCTCCTCTTTCTCTGAAAAGTACACAGTTTCCAACACTCACTTCCACACACTGCTTTCTACATATTTCGAAGGAACAAACACCATTAATTTATTCTGTATCATCATATCGTGGAAGAGGAGATAAAATGGCAAAGTTGCGTGAAATTCCATTACTTGTCCAAAATATCTCTAACATTTCTTTCTTTTTATCATGTCACTGGGACCGCTGTACTGTAACTGTTTTCTTAGTTATTGCAGTTACCCTGCCACGGTTACCAATCGGTTTTGCCAATTATTAAATGTGATCATTCGGCAACATGGCGAAGCATATGCATCGACAAAATACAATACAACAACATAACATATGTTAAAACTGATAAATAATTTTTACTGGTATATCTTTATGTACTTTATGAACGTTATACGTTGTTTTGGTGCATGTTTGTTTCCAGTTTTTTGCCAAGCCTGCATAGATTACTACCATAGCTTACATATCCTTGTGAAGGAAAAACAACTATATACACGAATACACGTACCTCACTAAGGTCATGCTGTAGTGCAATTGCTTGCTGCTGTTTCTCGTGAATTTGATCTTGAACGTGTTTTCTGTTGTCCGAAGATGCTGAAAGTGCTGTCTGCAAGCTGCGAAAAGTGATCAAGGAGATTACAATCACACATGTATCAAATCCATAAATATCACTTTTGGCCTACGCAAGTATATAGTATAGCAGATCCAGAATGCTAGCACGTATATCTCATTTTGGGCGATCTTAAGGTGGCTCCCACCTGTTTTCCATTTTTCTTGCACCACCCAATGTAGCAGCTGGCTTACTCGTACATCACAGCAGTTTACTGCCAGCTGTTATGACCTCGTGTTTAAACAACTCTTCTTCTTATAGGCAAATCGCGTTTCATGGTTACTACGTTTGTTGTGGCAACTATATAGGGCCTCAAATGCACCTTATTTTGAACTATTTAATTGAATTTTTCTCAAAAATGAGAACGGTGACCCCCGTTTTCATTGTTTTGTTCTTACTGGCATTAAAGAATAAACTCTTGGGGAGATTTTTGAAAAATTACACCATCTGGATTTGATGTTACCTTAAATTATTGATAATTATGGACTGATAGCCATTCACTGGACTAAAGCTATTTAAAATTCCTGTTCCTGTGGTCTCCTGGTTAATCCTTTTCATAAAACAGAAACAAAAAATTAAGAAACACGTCATTAAAGATGCTTGCTGATTACCAGTGAAGATTACCTTTGTAACTGTTCAAGCTTGGACGATTTCTCAACCTCCAACTCTTTACTTCTCATCTGCAAGCTAGCAACACACACACATATAGGTGAGTAATACATGTACATGTATGTTGTATAACCCAACTTTTAAACCCTACTGACAATTAATGATCCATTCATTGTCAACTATGATGCGCTGTGCGCCTTTGGTTGTGGTTTGATCCGTGGTCAGTCACCACAACATGTCTCACAGAGTAGCGAAGTCACAAATGTAGTTTACTATCACTCTTGAAAACAAGCAGTATCTGCTTTCTGCCTTCATCCGACTGTTGAAATGATGATTACTTATTGAATACGACAAACTATCCTCACTCACAACGGGAATAGGTCATACATAAACACGTACCTGTTTATTTGGTTCAATGAATCGTTGTATTTGCTATGTAACAGTCTCTGTTCCTCTTCTCTTTCTTGCTGCAAGTTCTTCAGTTGCTGCTGTAAAGTACCAACTTGACTTTGTAGACTTATCACATCACTATCCGATGGCCTGAAACATTACAAATAGATGATAATACTAATACTAATACTACATGTAATACTAATACTACTACAAATGATGATAATGTTGATAATACTAATAATAATAATTATAATGAGAAAATAATAATAATAATAAAAAAATTATGAGACCAGCTCTACAGTAAATTTAAGTTAACGGTTAAAAGCTTTTATAAAAAAGGTAAGTTTAGGAGACTTGACAGTTGGTTCTAGTCTAATGGCCAAGGACATTCAATACATTCATCGATAGGCTTGACTATCTGTTAACCATGGTACTCTTGGTCTTACGATGGACATGTTTGATGAGAATAGAAGACAGAGACAGAGTATCGTCATAACTCCTTACTAGATCATCCAGGTTGGACCAGGGTAAACTGCACATTTGGATATACATGTAGCAATGTCGGCCTTGAATGTTACCTTCTTTATTTTTCCAAGTTTGCAAAACCAAACTTGATGAACAAGCTGAAAACTCGTGTATATGTAGATCGAACATTACTTAATGTCATTGGACGATCTTGAAATGAATAGATCCAGGATGTGCCCAGTTTCAAAAGGTTCTGCAGTAAAATTGTTTGTGTTACCATCCATAGAATCGTCTAAAAGGAAGTTACGATCATCATTCTCAAAATAGTTGGAAAACTCTTCAAAAAATATATTCGAAGTCATAGGATGAGCTGCAGAGTAGGGTGGACGAAAAACAGCCACAATCACGGTAGCAAGGCTGTACGAACAAAGCTAGCACTAGGAGAACTTGGAACAGCTCCCTCCACTCGGAACACCTCCCTCAGACAGAAAAACTTTAAAGGCATTGTCGAATATGTCTGTGCCTCCACCTGTCCTATCTGATTGCCTCGGAAAGATCTTGAATGAATAACCTGGTGGGGATAACGCGGCAACACTACTTGATCGTTTAGCCACGTTTCAGTCACAACACAATCGCTTTATTCTTTACAGATATCTTGTATTAAGATTGGCTAAGTGTGATGACCTTCTTGGTGGAGGTAGACGTTTGACCTTCATGACAGTTGAAAGATTGAATGAAATATTTCAATGCTGGGAAACAATAGAAGAGTCAGGCGCGTTGTGGATGACCAATATAAATGTTCTACCAATCATGTTTACAAGTGCATTTGTGCCATGAAATAGTCACTGGAACTTGTTACAGTTTCTTAACTCTTTTATTATATTTTATACAGAAGGCACTATGCGCCAATTGCCTGTAAGAACGTCTTAAAAACTGAAACTTTGTCTTCCTTTTGAAACACACTAGCATTAGTGTCAAGATGTAAAAACAGAAATAAGACAAGGTGCCATCTTCACACAAGCACTGTCTGTCTGAAATGTCTGCAATGGCGTGCAAAGATAAGCTCAATTGTCTTGCAAACAGCATAAGTGGCAAGAACCACTCTCAGTAAAGCTCAGGTCATGAACTCTATTGATAGGCCACTTAATAGCCATACCTGACATATGTCATGATGTACATACCTGTCATGCTAAAGAAGAGCTTAACTACAGCTGAATAAACAGTTTTGTATTATGCACTTACCTCTGTGACAAAAGATTCTGCAGGTTGTTACTCAATTTGTTTTTCTCATCTAATTGTTCCTGGAAAGCACAAGTGCAATTTCTTGATATAATGTCCTACTTTTCAGTCCTAAGTTGTTCAACGCTACACGGCAAAAAAAATGTCCTTGTTCAGGTTTACAAACACAATCCTCAGGACTCCACTAACGAAATTCATAATTTCAGTGAAAATCAATGGGATACGCAAATAATATCTCCATGATCACAATATTTAAGAAAATAACAGCTATAATTAAAGTAATGTTACTTCTTTATACCTGAAGTTTGTCCATCTCTTCTGTCATCGTCTTTTTCCTCTCTTGCTCATCTTCCAGCCGAGCCTTCAGTCCAGCATTTTCTGCAGCCTACATAGTTGACATGTTCTAATCAAATTTTTGATCAACAGCTCATCCGTTACTTCATTACAAGCGAATATCATATATCAGACAATCTACTGACAAGTGGGCACTCAACACTATCGATTCTCATACCTTAGTTGTTACCTTTGTAAACTCGCACAAGAAACTGAAGAACATTTTTACCAACTAAACACATTGACTTATTCATATGTGCCAAAAAAACTGCCCAAACCTACAATGTATGTGTATGTTTTGGTCCATTTCGCCTACTTCATTAGAAACTTTTGAACACGTATGCTTTAAAAAATTAATTAAGTTACTTACCTTGTAAATATTAGTCTCTAGATAATAACTCAACATTATTAATAACGGTAACTGCATGTCTTGTAGGAATAAGTAATATCTAAATATTTGTGAGTTTGCAACGTCCATAATATACTTGTAACTGCTAGATTACATTGTATCAACTTTTCGAATGATTTATGAAGAAGATTTTATAAAAACTATGCAAACATGAATCACAAAAGTCAGTCAATTATCTAAGTCAAGAGTACTTGCAATTATCATCAGAACATCCAGACACGTGCAATACGTTTTGACAGTTTATAACAACTCAAGACATTTTACTGTAGATACCAGTTGAGAGGCTCTCTGGGCAATGCTCAGCTGTTCACTCTGTGTTCCTGTGTGTGCTTCCATCGACTTAGCAAGTTCAACCTTCAACTGAGCAAATTCGGCCATTGCTGCAAACAAATGTCAAATTACAGGATTTACAGCCATATCTTGGTAGTGCGTAACAACCATAGAAATGCCTTCAAATCCCACTTATAAGTTCTCGGCTTATACAAGTTTACAAGGGGTTTTCTAGATTCACCACAATTCTAATTCACGGAGAACAGTTAATAAAGGTACCAATCCCCAAAGAAAAACAAGTGCAAAGTACGTGGGGTGGGTATAACATTCCTGAATGTTGCCAAACTGGTAGGATTAGGGGGTTTAACAGTTTATAAGCACAACTTTACTGTTAGGGGTCATGCATGCATGTATTGTCTATGTGGATTGCCTGCTATCAGATGTGCTCAGGGTCATTTGGGCAGACCAAAAAAACTTACTTTGTTTCCACTTTCGGGTTAGAAAAAATATTCTGTTACAATATGTAATATTGCTATTGACAATTTCATCCCTTATGAAACAATGAGCACAGTACTTTCAAGACCAAATACGTTCCACTCATGAATGTGTTAAAACTAGGCCTTAGGGATGTATGTATTGACTTACAATCAGCCCTTTACCTTTTTCATATGATTGTATATATCTCTTGTCTGAGGAAAATTATGACTTTTGCAGACGGAGTTACTCTTTTGAAAAATGATATCTCGCATTTTCACTTGCTTTGAAATTCCGATGAAGTATAATAACAATTTTTCTTGTTAACAACATTTCTTTTGCAATGAGAGCTACAGATAAATCGCAGTGGCCACCTTCCTAAATATTGTTTGAAATGAACCTCGTAGTATGGCTGTCAAGAGACGCTCAAGTCCACTATCAGGAATGTCCACTACCTCACCTTTGACATTATTCTCCTTTTCGTCCATGACCTTTCTTTCACAGTCTTTTTCAATCTGATGCTTCTCCTTTATTCCAAAACAAAACAAGCAACATAGAACTTGAAAATCACAAAGAATTCAACTTGACTAAATCAAGCAAAAAACTACATGTACAATTGTGTCAAAGCATATGTACATGTCTACAAGCAACTGATACATGTATCATGTACACACATGTATGCATGTACACTACATGGATGTACCTGTACATATTTCTTGTTGTCAATCTTGAGTTGTACATGATTACAAGCGTGGTTCCAAAATTTTCCCAAGCATGCAGGATTTGTGTGGGTCACGTGCTTTAAACTTAAGGACTTCAAGACATGTATGGCATATTTGAGCACCAGTGTGCCAAGGAAATGATCATTTTGTTCATGGTAAATTAAAGCAGTAAAGGTGGTGTTGAATAATATTTTAGGAACTGCACAGACTTTGCCATATTTTAAGTTCTAAGTTTGAGTACTAAAATTCCAATTTCAAAATTTAAGGATTTTGAGGACAGTTCTATCACTGTCCACACCCCTCCCATGCAATGTCACTGATCAAAGTCTTCAGGAACTCTGAAAGGACGGAAGTGTCAGAAGCCAATTTATGTACATATATGCTGCATAGGAAAATGGAATCGAACTGTAATTTACTAAGGGGAACAGAAGAGGATTATGTTTAGCACAAGTTTAGTTAAATTAATCCAACCTTTTCAAGTTGCTTGTTCCTGCTTTCAAGTTCTTCTTTGTCCTTATTTAACTTTTCTACTTCTTCTTTCAATGCTGCTGAGTACCATTTCTCTTCCTAACGAAAAAAGAGATCACATGTCAATTAATATCTTGTCATCATATTTTATAAAGTGCACACATATCATGTAGACCTATTTTAAGTGGACCCAATCTTACTTCATAATTTCAAGGAATCATATTTTTTTCAAGATTTATGGGTATGTACAAAGTCTGGGGACTTGGCTTGCACACAAGATATTTCCGTTTACAAATTATGGCACCTTCAAAAAACAAATCCAGAACTAATATAAATACAAAC
>JANVCH010047763.1:0-11223 GCA_025505405.1 Epizoanthus rinbou
CAACAAGTTTGTTATTGTCCTTTTAAGCCTGATCCTCACTGGTGAAATAAGAATAAATGGACATTCCGGGTACAACCGTCCCATCAGTGTGAAATTATTTGTTGAAGTTTTATCATGTTATTACACAGCTATACCTCTTGTTTCTCTTAGCAGTATTACAGGAATCTGAATTAGCACTGAAGGTGATTAAATAGCACTCTTTTCAAATGACGTCGCACATGTCTTTGTCTGCAAATCAATCTCACAATGCAAAATGACTCCACAACAAAAACATGTTTCTACATTTCTACATACTGCATATGCCACTTTCTCACTTTCAAAACCACCTTTAAACGCGATACAAGATATTTAATACAGAAAAATACAGATGTATCAAGATAGTTTGTTTGTCCGCATTTCGATCCCATAATTCTTTGCGGTTGTTCTATTTTTAGCAACCATCGATACTGTTCTTCCGATGCCCAAACCAATAAGCCATATCTTTTGGAACTATTGTAGCTGATCACAGTAAACGACAGCAGGCCCGTAATACTACTAATACAACACAATACGAAATACCTCCAGATGGAAAGATCGAATAAAAACAGATTGCATATAACATTAGGGACTATTTGGGGTATTATCCCTTGATTCCAATAATCCATGCACGGTTCAAAAGCAGTGTTCTCCCTCTATTCTCACTGGTCCAAAACGTCTTTATCGTCCATTGTGGTTAAAAGGCTGTAAAACCAATATCAAACACTTCACATTCGTCCATCAAGGTCGTAAAACATGGAACGCTCTACCCCATAAATTATTAACCCTGCTCAATATTTCAATCATTAAAGCCTGGTCCTCACTGGTGAAATAAGCACAAGAATCAGGAAATACGCATGCGTAGAGGCGACATTAAAGGTACACGCGAGGTGCCGTGTGTTGCCACTGGTAAAATAATAACTCGTGCTTGTGCTTGTGCTTGTTTCATTCCTGTCCTCACTGGTGAAATAGTGAAATAAGCATTGAAATATGTGAAATATTTCAATGTAAAATAAGAACAGTAAAACGCATAAGAAAGAAGGGATGTGTTCGTTTTCTTGTCCTAGTGCTTATTTCATTCTTATTTCTATTCCACGGGTGTCCTCACTGGCTTGTGCATATTCTTGTGCATATTCTTGTCCTTATTCTTATTCCACCAGTGAGGACCAGGCTTAAGAAATCAGTCTATTATAAAATCGTGAATAGTTAGTTTAAAGTATCTCGACCACCCCGCGCGCATTGCATTCTGGGTAGGTACATTTAGCATGCATTTCGCCATTTTGTTGTTACAGGGTTTCTTGCTGAACTAAGAGTGCTTTCAAAATCCTCGAAAATCTTTGCAATCCTGCAACCATAGATAACGTTCCAATTGGTTTGTCCATTACAACTCTTTTCGTTTTTGTATTGCTTTCAAATCGGTGTGTTATTTTCAGTGTACTGAAGGATCACGGTTGGTCGAGATACTTTAATATATTCACACTGAAATATTTGCATTACTACTTCATAAAAGATATCACATTGTAGCGCGAAGATATTATTTTATCTTCGAGTGACAAGAACAATATCTTAGGAGTGAGTCATTCGAACAAGTAACCCGGATATTGTTCATGCTACGAGAAGACAAAACGCATATCTTCAATCATATTGTGTAATGTTCTTTTAATTATATAGTTTGGAAAATCTTTGGAAAACTTAGCTAATCTTTTTGAGAATTTTCGGAAGCACTTGAAAATGTTTTGATAAGTTTTTGTAAAATCTTCGGGACGATTTGGGTAATGTTTGAAAGTGCTCGAAAATCTTCGAAAGTTGGACGTCGGAAATGTTTGGAAATTTGAATACATTTTGTTATTAGTGTAAATCGCGGACATGAGTGCCGATCAGAGATTGTCGTTTATTTTAAAAAGGTGAAGAAAAACTAGGATTAAATCTAGATTAGATTGCGTTGTTAGATGTAGCAAAATACAGAAAACCAAAATGTGATGAAGGGAAGCGTTTTCCTTGCTTTTTGTGATAAAGAACTGTGCAATTTCATGTATTTCAGGCTTAAAGTTCTTGGTAAGAATATGCACCGATCTTGGTCTAAAGGAGGTACAGGATTACGCCGTAAAACTGAAGAAAGCTGAGAAAGCAAGAGAGCTCAAACAACAGGTTTGTTGAAATGTCATCTTGTGACTTGTGACTTGTGACTCGGCATCCTCCTGAAAGACTCGAGTTGACATCAGCTATGAAGTATAAACATGGCCTCACAAATGCTAACACCTCATTCCGTTCTATTTTGTTGAAATAGTCTTGTCGCTGCTCAGAATCCTCCTAACAATAATCAAGTTAGCTTCAGCTTTGAAGTATAATCATGGCCTTGCAAATGCTAACACCTGATTAATTATATTCTATTTCGTTGAAATAGTCTTGTGACTACTCGAAATCCTCCTGACAAGACTCGAGCTGACATCAACCATGAAGTATAACAATGGCCTCACAAATGCTAACACCTGATTAATTCTATTCTATTTCTAAATCCTCCTGATAAAACTTAAGCTGACTTCATTTATGACGTATAACAATGACCTCTCGATTGCTAACACCTGTCTCCATTTCTCAATTTGTGATTTCAGCGAGCAAGTAGTGGACGAAAGGGTAGTGGCAGAAGCGGGCCCAGGCCAGGGGGGTCAGCGGGATCACGAGTGAACAGTGCCGACAGCGGTAAGAGCCACGTTTAGTATAACTGTTCTTCGTATTCGGGGTGTTCGGGGGGGGGGGTCTTTATTTTATTGCGGTGGGAGCATTGGTGTTAAACCTCGTAGGGGACTTCGAGTCGTATTGTTTATACGCCTTGTATAATTTTAAGGTATTGTTTTACGATCCTGAGATCCTGAGATTTCGTATGAAACGAAAATTAAGAAACTATTTATGCCATTGTTACTAAGGCCTGTTACTTTAGAAAGCCCTTCGTAATACCAAGTGGTTAGACGAGCTAGTTATTCATCTTACCAAGGTCTGCAATTTAACACGAATTTTGTAATTTCTCCCTAAATCGTAGACTCCAGCCGCGTTGGAAGTGGCGGTGGTAGTCGCGCAGGTAGTGGTAATCCACGTGGCTCGACAAGCACACGGAACAAAGCCCCGGTGCTGGACAATACGGACTCCAACGATGGCTTCTCTTTTGGCGCCCCCAAGGAAGTTGGTGAGCAATATTGGTAGATTGTGTGAAGCCAAGTAATGTGGTTAATACCATGAGGAGGCAGGGGGAGGTGGGATAAGGTGGGGTATTTGCTCACCCATGCCAGCCAGAGGATCGATCGAACATCGGACAAATTTTGATCAATATTCGTAGTACAGTCAGTCAAAGTTGCTTAAAATTGACTACATTTGCATTGAAATAGATGGGAATTTTGAAAAAAAATTCAACAAGAAATTAAAAAGCTCCATATGAAAATAATTATTCTTATCGTGTTTAAGTAAAGATTATGTATGCACATGTATGTGTGTATACGTGCCCCGTCCCTGCCTCCCCTCCCCCCTGGTACTATAATTGATCAATATTTTCCTAACATCAGTGCACCTTTTGTTTTCTCCTTTATTACTTTTATGACCATAAAAATCAACGAAAGTGCAATGAAATGGAAGGATTTTCTTAACAATTCTAACCTTTTAAATGGAGAAGGAAGTTTTTAAACTAAAAATGTTTGAGATTTGACAGAATTGCGATTGGTCGGACGCAATTGTGATGTTTAACAGCTGTCAATCTTTGAGTAACAAAATTAACAGTTTCAAAAAGTAACAGAAGATCCAATAACTCGTGCAGATTTTGACAAGTTTTCAAAAATATGCAGGTGTGAGTTAAAAAGTCCAATTTAACTTGATACTTTTGATAGGAGCCCTGGAAATGTATGCAAAATGTTGCAAGGTTATTCGGCATTGCACAATCTTAATTACACGCTGATTAACATTTTTGATCATAAATACAAATTATCAAAAAGAAAACGCCAAGAATTACGTTCAACATTAAAGAAGTCTCTTCCGATATATTTTGATTTGTCATTTTGTAGAAATAAGAAGGTTCTATTGTTCTTATTGACGCCAAATGTTTCCCTGTTTCAGACGCTACCTACTCGGACCCACTAGGTGAAGCGCCCGCGAGACCCAAGACAGCGGCTAGGCGGGGACAAGCCCAGGATGATGAGTTTGGAGACGAAGAACTTGGTGACGATTTGTTACCTGAATAAGATTAAACTCTGCTCTTTGAAGTGTACCATTTGCACTCTGCCATTTGAACTCTACCATATATGAGTTCTGCTCTTTGAAGTCTATACCAAGTGTCCTCACTGGAGTTTCATTAGATGACCTTTATTTATTGACTGTTGATATTTGATATTCAAGCATCCAACAGTTTTCATGGTATTAAGTTATTGTAAATATGAATCAGTGAAGTAATAAAGTGTACATGTACCACTATATTATTGTTTGGTACAGTGAAAAATCTCGAACATTGAACAAGTGAATTTATCCTCCCATAAAAGCTGGTTGAAGGGCAAACAACATTTTAATGTCGCAGTGAACCCTATACTGTTAAGTTATACTGCTACTATACTGTTAAGGACCCTTTGCATCCGAGATGCATTGCGGGTGAAGTTTAATATTTGTTGGACCTAATCAATGCATGTGGTCAATTCGTGGTGCATTGTATATCCCAGTTATTGGCGGGAACTGGTTGTGAAACTGAGCTAGTTCTTTGACATATACTTGTGGGTCTCCATGTCCTTTGTTCGTTAGCCTTCGACAAAACACAAAGATCCGATTATTTAAACGAAGTCTAAGTTCTAACGAATTGCTATATTTTGTTTAGAGGTGTTGTAAACAACAGATAACCATCGGCTACAGTTTAGACTCCGTTTAAATATTCGGCCCGAAAGGATTTGAGGTGTGTATGAACAACTAACCAGTAGAAACATTTGTTCACACGTAAGACAAAACAATGTGCACGTACAACATAACACAAAGTAACTTTGTACACCTTTTATGAAGCAAGCATAGCTCAGGCAGTTGGTGCGCTGCCTTCCGAGCGAGAGGTCCAGATTCGATTCCCAGTGACCTCAACCTCTGTTTCGACTTCTCCGTCTGTTCTTGTAGCTTGAGTTTTAGGTACCCTTGACACGGAGCACTGACAGAGCAAGGGGGTGGGGGTGGGAGTAAAGTGAGCATCATCGCTTTCCATTGATGCCAGCGTTTTGATCTGACAGCAAAACCGACGTCAAGAAAAAGTTAATTTGCCCTTTTACTACTTTTGAAGTTTGCCGAGCTTCATACATCGTACATATTTTATTCAAGATGCAAAATATTAACATGAAAGAAAGAAAAAAAGAAAGTGCGTCCTGAAGGGAAGTTGAGAGGTTGTCGCCTAAAATAATATAATAATTTGTGACAAATACAGTTAATAATTGATAAATAAATAAATAAATAAATACAGTTAAAACTCGAGAATGGATTCCCAAAATATCCCTCGGTCAAAGCTAAGGGTTTTACAGCTACTTGTGCGATAGTGTGAAGTCTTTTTGATACTTTAAAATCCTCAAAGGCCCGGAAAACATCGCTTTATTTGGTGTTTAGTTCACTTGATCTTTAGAAATATTTTTTCAGCTGTTTGACAGGTTATGTCCCCGCGCTTCTCCGGCGCGCATGTTTTCACGTCACTTTGGTTTATATACGATTTTAAAGCCTTTGTAAAACATTGCGATGAAGAAAAAAATGACGGCTATATTATAAAATAAATCATCGCAAAAACTGCATGATCCGATGTAAATTATCGCCAATGACCAGCTCCCTCTAGTAACTACATGTATATTGACTTCGGGAGCCTACAAAATATTTGAACGTATTTGCTGTCACTAGCATTTTCTGTTGCTGCGGTCTGTGTTTATGTTGCGTGGGATGCTTGGTTTTAGTGCTTCACAAATGCAAAGGAAAACATTGAGCAATAGCTTTTGTTGCGAATTAAATAAATAATTCAGTATCAAAACAGATTAATAAATTATTTGTCGGAGTGTATTTCGTCATTATGTCGCAGTGAAAGACCTTGTAATTAAAAACAGTTTTTGACGGAATGTTGTGGGTAGTTTTAGTGCCTCTGTTCTAGTCTTTCCTAGTTTTGTTTTGATACTGTTGAAATTCACAATCGGAGCCAGCAGCCGGTTATTAGGCTACTGACTGTGCAACTGTACCGCGTAATAAACCTTCTAACGCGGTATCTCTGGTTTTATGGCACACAGAGAGCAAACAAATACATTATAAACCAGATAACACAAAACAGGATACCGTGCTTAGAATTATGAAAGAATCGCGATAACAATAACATATGAATCTGCAGGTAGTCCATAATTTTTGTTAGAAATTGTCCTATTAATATTTTGTTTCATTCGCCTATGAATTACAATAACTTGGTTTAGATCATATGGACTCCATGTAGAGATGAAAAGCTCCGAAAACTGCCAGTATCTCGCATTAATACCACCTTACCCGTACAGCTATTCTTCTGACCGCAATTTGAACATTTTGGTTTTTATATTTTGAAAATGATGCCAAGGAAGGTATTACATTCAAAACACGAAATGCCATGAAAACGTGCTGATGAAAAACTTAACGTGAATTGAAATATTGTGTGTTTTCTTATCTATTGTCGTATTGAAGTGCTAAGAATGCTACTCACTTTTGAAAGCAACTTTCAGGAGTCAGAATGTATTAAATAGCATACATCAAGACCGTTCATTCGAATGGCCACACTTCGTGCTTTTTGCCTGTTTGTTGAGAAGTAATGGCAGCAGTTTACTCAGTTTTGAAAGGCTTTCTCAGGTGTTAAAGGGGTTTGAAATACTGAGTACCGATACTGCACCAAGAGTTTTTACCCATATGTTGAGACGTTATGACGTCTACTCAGTTTGTAAAAGTTTTCTCAGAACGTACTCACTTTGTGTATTTACCCTTGTGTTGAAAAATTATAAAGGGCATCTTATTTGGTTTGAAAGGCACTCCCAGGGCTCGAAGGGTTAACAGTACTCATCAAGAGCTTTCATTTGAATGGTCACACTTTGTGTTTTTAGCCTACGTGTTGAGAAGTTACGGCATCTCATTCAGCCTTGAAAAATACTCTCATACAACTAAACATTTCGTTTAAATTGTAACATGACTTTGTGATGTTTTACCTTTGTCGTTTGAGCAACGTAAAAATTGACTTTGTTTTGAAAGAGGATCTCATCCCAGAAGCCACAATTTATCTTTAAATATATTTATAACTGAAACACAGGCCTTAAAATACAGTCCTGTCTTGCGCCGTAAATATTTTAGAATATTTTAGACTATACAGAAAATAGGCGAATAATGAAAAATGTTGGACACATGACGATGTTGACAAAGCGGCTGCCTGCAGGTTTAACGAAAAAACAAGCTCCTCTCAAATTGTAATTTGTCGAGTCTCAAAACCTGTTTTGTGCAAGTTCCTACAAAATTATCTGAAACACAGTGTCTTAATTTTATGCTAAATAATTCCTTGAATTAATGCATGTAAATAGATATTTATTAAAGGATAACTAGTTCAAAACTACTACTGACAAAGTCAAAATTCTCCAATTTATCTTGAATACAAACGAAGACTCTGATCCTAAATTACATACATACGTACATACATACATACATACATGCATGCATGCATACATACATACATACTTAGATTTTAATCTACTTTATAGCTAGAGGTTTCGTGAAGCTTGTTGTAATTCAATTGGCGCAGACCTGAATGTTGTCGATGATATTTTTGTAAAATCCGTAAGCCATCTGCCATGTGTCACATTTTCATTCTAGAATCAGAAGTTGGATTCCAAAACCTAGACGACCCGTTGTTGCCTGTAGTTATAGAAACGAACACAATTGTTTCTGCAACAATATTACACATTATTGAACACAACACAAAGCAAAGGTATTGTTAATGTCACTATGCAGTCATCCTTTCTCACCAAGTCGGACAACTGCACCTGCGCTGCCTAAATTTTGTGGGGGCAACTCGGGACTGTTCTAAAAATTAACTCTTCATTTTGGAAGAGGCGTCTGCATTGTAAACAAAAGTGCTGGAGAAGCTTCGATAATAAAAACTTCTGTTTTCTTGCAATTACATAATGAACTATGATAATCTTTTAAAATGTCAAAAAGTAGTATCAGTGAGTTTGTTTCACACTAACACAGATTGTAAGAAAGTCGATCAGTTTTTGTGATCGCTTTCAAACTCCATTGATAACAATGCGGCTGAGAAAAGCAATTTGGTGTGTGTTTACATTCCCTGCTGAGAGGGGAAAGCTAACTTGTTGTAATAAGCATCTCTGATCACTTTATATAGCAGTTATTTGAAGAACAGTTGCCAAGTTCAGGAACTAACCTCCCTTGTCGATAGGATGGACGTGCAACTGGTCGTACTTTTTGTTTTGGTGGCTGCCCCTTTTATATCCGCATCACCGATGCCCAAGAAACCCAAGGCAGTTTTACACGAAAAAGGAATCCCAGAAGACAATAAGCGAGAATTTTCACACGGTTTAGGACATGCCAAGAGAGATCACGTTGACGATGAGGAGCTGAACGAGGAAGAATTCCCTGAATATGCTCGAGAAATTGAAGAAGAAAGCGAAAGAGAGGAACTGTCCCCTGAACTTCCACGACACTTTAATGTCAAGCGCTTTGAGGAACTACTTCGAAAAAGCGGGCTGGAAGAAGCAAAGAAGGGTGCCCAATACCGACGCGGCAAGTTTGGAGAAAACGTTCCATGGCCGAAGAATGAAGAGAGAAAGGAAATCCCGCAGTACTGGAAGGGAAGATTTCGATTTTGAGGAGAAAAACGGTTACCATGAAAAGAAAACTCGCGAACTTGTACTTATCAAATGACTGATCTGGTTAAATGCATGTTTGAAAATATAACTAGAGATAGTAGATGAATGTTCGTATAATGCATAATATATATTGTATAGTGATTAGCATGCACAAATTAAAGCCAACCTGATATCCTGCAATGCTTTCTTAGGGTCTCACTGTCCAGTGGAAAATGACACTATTAAAATAGTAGTTCATATACAGTAGCAAAACAGGGATTGACCCAACATTGCCACCTTCATGTCCTGAAAAAGTGCTAAAATGCAATTTGCAATTGGGACTCATCAACATGACATTTGTTCGGAACGATTGTGATCGTTGGGCTGACGTTGGCCTTCGTTAATCCTTCGCTAATCTTCATTAGTTGATCTTTAATCCTTTATTAGCTTTTCGTTATCCCGTAACTATTGCCTCGTCACCTTTATTAATATTCGCTAACTAGGTTTTTGTTAACCCACGTAATTTTCCGTGAACTTTTTGTTTTTATTATGTACATTTGTGGCTGTATTGTGTATTCGCTACAAAGGTTAGAATTTTCATGATTTCATGTGCTGGTTGTTGCTTTTGTTCCCACTAGTTCAGATCATTCAGTTGAGATCAAAAATATTTCACTTCAGTCGAAGCCTCTTCAGCGAAATAAATATTATCAACATCCAACACATTAATGATAAATCATGCAGTATGCAGTATGTTTATTGGTAAGAATTGTGTTTATTGCTGTGTATACTTCTATTTTGAATCATTGTTTGTATTGTCGGCCGGTACCGTACAGGTAGGGGTTATTTAACTTCAGCTTACTGTACTTTGTTAAACGAAGTTGAACGAAACGAAATGAGTCTTTACTTTATAAAATGGAATTTGTACATTTCGAAATGAAGATCTGTACAGTGCGAAATAGAAATCTATACTTTGCGAAATGATATGAAATCACATATTCCTAAGGTGAAAAATATTGCAAACATGCATGATATTTCCTTACCAATTCTCTGACTCGATTTCTATTTCGCAATGTACAGATCTTCATTTCGAAATATACAGATTCCATTTCGTTTCGTTCGACTTCGTTTAATAATAACCCCTACCTGTACGGTACCCCACAATTCAAACAATGATTCAAAATAGAAGTATACACAAAATGATAAAATGATACCCCGTACAAAATGATACCCCGTTCTAGAATAAAACCCTATTATATTCACGTACTGCGTTCAGATAGAGTCCGATGGAATGGACTGTCTACGTAGTTTAGTTAAATTAAGTTTGAAGAGTTTATTGCTAGGGTTAACTGGTTGGACTGCGAGGCGCTTTGTGGTTCGTTATTTCTGGAAATTCGAAAATTCGGGCGATACGTTTAGTTCTTAATCATTCCTGTCTACGCTTAGGATAAATAATTAATGTAGTCTTAGATATGTTAATCAGAGTGTGTGTAGCATTTAAGCGTACGTAGGAACAAGCCACACTTAGGGGTCGTCCATTTTTTGCATCATTTCCACGAGCGTACAAAACATACGCTCTTTCCAAACCCCCAAAAGCGTACGCAATAAAATGATGATTTTCCTATCGTCATTTTTAAAATTTCAATAAGCTTACATCCGCCTTGGACCCCCTCCCCCCAACGTACGTTTTGTACGCTCGTAACAATTATGCAAAAAATAGACGACACAATCATGATTAGTATTTCTTGTGTCAGAACCTGGGGATGCGCGTTTGACAGTGGAATGGATTTCCCGTCTTTTCAAACTAAAGCCGACTATTTGTCGAAGGCAGTAGACGCAAATGACTAAAACTGAACCCGACACTGAACTCGATGCCATTTGAGGTCCGCACAGTGTTGATCGCTTTGTAAGCCGTTACTCTTATGAACACAGTAAATTCCCCGGTAGAATCATGTTCTTGATGACACTTTGGTCAAAAACCTAACTTGTTTTCTAAGAAATTAATTAAATTCGGATTTTGTCGAAGGAATTTTAGATCTAGCTTAGCAAAGGCCAATTCTGTTTTTTTTTTGCAAAAAATTAATTTCAAATTAATTCAGTTAAGTCAGTTAAGGCAATGCAAATTTCTGAAGTCATCAAAAAACAAAGATGGCCGCCATGAAAACAAAGATGTCTTTGTGATGTCACATGACGTCATAATTCAGATAGTTAATTGCCAAAATGTACCTCATCGACTAATTAAGTAATTAGGCTTTGCTACCATGTATAATAAGGAAATTAAAGAGGGGCCAAGTGGGTGGGGGGGGGGGGGGGGGGGGGGGGGGGGGGGGGGGGGGGGGGGGGGGGGGGGGGGGGGGGGGGGGGGGGGGGG